>CAIGRN010055947.1:0-11292 GCA_903798345.1 Fraxinus anomala
AAGGAAATTCCTAAAGTTATGATTTTCCATTCTAGTACACAGTCAATTACTCCCATTTCTTTGCATAGTCAATTACTATTTTCCTTATGTATGTAAATCAATTCCTAATTATGTGTTTTCTATTATTTACCTTTTGACTACCTATAAATAATGTTATGTAACCATTGTAATACAAGCCATAATATTTCTCTCCTCTTAATTTCTTTATGGTATCAAAGCGACTGTCTTTCATTCCCTCACATCTTCACTGCACCTCCAACTATGGCCAAAAAAATAATCAACCTACAATTCTCAATGCCCAAGAATCCACCAAGCCTCTTACCAATATCAACATCAACAATTCTGTAAAACTCACATCTACCAATTATCTCTCTTGGAAACTTCAGATGGAAGCAATTCTGATTGGATATGATATTTACAAGTTTATAGATGACTCTCACATTGCTCATGCGTTACAATCACTGCAAATAATGTCACTACTCCTAATCTAGAATATCAAATATGGTTACGTCAAGACAAACTGATCTTTGGTACTCTTGTTGGTTCTGTCACCATGTCTTTCATTCCTTTCATATCTCAATTACAGACCTCCCGTGATGCATGGCAAGTTCTTGCCAATACCTATGCCAAGCCATCACGTGGCCACATAAAGCAGAATAAGGCACAAATAAAGAAAGCCAGCAAGGGCACTCAAACAATTTCTGATTATATGCAGTTTATTAAAACTCGTGCTGATGAACTTGCTGCCCTTGGCAAACCTATGGATCATGAGGATCTAATCGAGAAAATCCTCGATGGTCTTGATGATGATAACAAGTCCATCATTGATGTTGTTAATGGTCGTGACACGATGATTTTATTTGACGAGCTACACGAGAAGTTAATCAACAAGGAACTCTCGACAAGGGAGCAATCTTTTTGCGGGGTCAGACTAAAGATGATGTGTACGAGTAGCCATCTTCATCTACAAAGTCTTCCCCAATAGTGGCTTTCTCAAGTGCCAAGACCACTTCGTCTGAGTGGCATCATGGATTAAAACACCCATCGTCTTCCATTTTCAGGTACATTGTCTCCAAATTTCTACTAAAATTTTTGAGTCCTTTACATTCTAATTTTAATTGTAACTCATGTCAACAATCTTTTGTAATTGAGATTTCCAACTAATGACAGTACCACATAAGGTATAAAAATAGGATGAAGTTGATTTCATATTAACTCTATCACCAGCAAAGTCTGAATCAGTATACCCCTTTAACAAAACACCATCTTTATTTGATTTAAACACTAAGCCTAAATTAGCAATACATGACAGAGCCTATAACATTTGCATAAGGTATTCTGGACATTCTGGCATACTTTTCTTCAGTTTTAGGACAACATTCAGAAGATAATTTATGGTGATTAGAATTGGGTAAAGTCACAGGTTTGCTATCATACATATCAAAATTTTTCAACACTTTAATCACATAATCATGTTGGTTTAAAAACAACAAATCCTTTTCTTTATTTCTAACAATTTGCATACTCAGAATTTTCTTGGCTGTCCCAAGATCTTTCATATCAAACTCAGTTTTTAACTTCAGTCTAATAGATTCAATTTCACCTTTATCACAACTCGCAAGCAATATATCATCCACATAAATGACAAGATATAAAGAATTTTTACCTCCATTACCTTTGCAATATAGGCAAGTATCATATTGACTTCTTCTGAAGCCTAGTTTCAATACAAAAGAATCAAATATTTTGTACCATTGTCTGGGGGCTTGTTTTAGCCCATACAAAAATTTCTTTAACAAACAAATAATATTATCATAATTACCTTTTTCAAAACCAATAGGTTGTCTCATGTAAATAGTTTCATTTAGAAAGTAGTTTTAACATCAAGTTGATCAAGTTCTCAATTAAATTGAGCAACAAGAGCAAGTAAGCATCGAATAGTAGTGTATTTAACTACAGTTGAAAAAATTTCAGTGTAGTCAATGCTCTCCTTTTGAGTAAAACCTTTAGCTACTAATCTAGCTTTATATCTTATGTTATTACTACCACATTCCCCATGCTTGATTTTATAGATCCATTTACAATCAATAATTTTCTATCCTCTAGGCCTTTGTACAAGTTCCCAAGTTTTATTTTTAAACAGAGAAGCCATTTCTTCTGCCATAGCAGATTTCCAGTGTTTATTGTCTTTGCAGTTGATGGCATCGTCATAGGTGTTTGGCTCATTTTCAAACTGTTCTTCATTGTCAAATCTAGTGAATGGTCTGATCAGTCTTCTCTCTATCCCTTGTGAGTTGATACTCATCAAGAGGTAAAGGGGAAGACACCAATTGGTCAATGTTCTCAGGTTGATCAGAATCAATTTCAGGTACATAATCAACATTATGTTTAAGATTTTCACTAACAGGTTCAGAATTATCCAGGGTATTACTGGATGACTCTACCTCAATCTGAACATCATTTTCAGTTAAAACATTATCTTTTCCTTCAAGGCAAGACATCAATGATTCATTGAGAATGACTTCTCTTCTAATTATCACTTTAAATCCTTTTTAAGATTTAACCCATAATCTGTACCATTTAACCTGGTCATCATAACCCAAGAACACACATTTATGGGATCTAGGTTCAAGTTTACTAATGTTTTGATGAGCAGATGCAGCATAGCCAAAAACTTTCTAGTAAGAATAATTCATAGAATTATTAGACCAAACAGCTTCAGAAACAACAAAGTTTAATGCACTTGTGGGACTTCTATTAATCAGATAGGTAGCAGCTTTAACTGCTTCACCCCAAAACATTTTAGACAGACCAGAACTCAACAACATGCATATGACTTTATTTAATAGGGTTTTGCTGCGGTGTATGGGTAACAGTTCTATGTCTCACAATACCATATTCCTTGCAAAAATTGTTGAATTCAAAGTTACAGAATTCTAGCCCATTATCAGTCCTCAAGATTTTTATTTTTAAATCTTTTTGATTTTCAACCTATGTTTTCCAATCTTTAAACACAGAAAAGTCTCATCTTTAGACTTCAGTAAAAATACCCAAATTTTTCTTGAGAAATCATCAATAATAAGCAAATAATATTTAAAACCAGATAGTGTAGACACAGAGGCAGGACCTCACAAGTCAGCATGCAAGTACTCTAATTTTTGCTTAGATTTATGTGTTCCAGTTGGAAAATGAAGTTTAACATGTTTCCCTATAATGCATTGTTCACAAGAATCAAAATCACCAATGTTTAATTTTTCAAAAACACCTTTTGTTTTCAGAAAATTCAAACCCTTTTTTCCAATGTGACCAAGTATTTTATGCCAAAGTTTTGCCAAAGTGAAATTTTCAGGTATGGTAGCAGTAGTTAAACCCAACAAAGGTTTAGCATTTTAGAAATACAAACCATGTCTCTTAGGGGAAGATATGACCAAGTCACTTCCCTTAAGAATTTCGATATATCATTTCCCCATATTAATGTTAAACTCTATATCATCTAACATGCTCAAGGACACCAAGTTCCTTTTTAAATCTGGGACAAATCTAATTTCTTTCAGAACCAAAATATTACCATTTTTCAAAAGAAGTTTAACAGTTCCTATTCCACTTATTTTGCAAGCATAGTTATTTTCCATAATAACTTGACCTCCACTGATTTTAACAAAATCAATGAAATAGTTTTTGTTGGGGGCACATATGAAAAGAACAGCCTGAGTCAAGTATTCACTCATCACTTAGTTTCCTTCCAATACTTACAAGAACTAGACCATTCTCAATTTTGGATTTGTTATGAGCAATGACAGTATTTCCTTCTTCAAAAACTTTCTCTCTTGTTTCATTTTTCTTTTTAAAACAATCTTTAGCAAAATGACCAATTTTACCACAATAGTAGCATTTCTTGCCCTTGGCATTATTCTTGGTCTTATTCCTTTCAGTCCATTTTTTGTATCTTTAGAACATTTTAGACGATAATCAGATTTACCAAAACTTTTTCCTTTTGTTAACAAGTTTATCCCAGTGTGACTAGTACTTGACTCAGCCTTAATCTCTTGTGCCTTATTTTTCAAAGCATTGATTATAATGTTAGTTGTAAGTTCATCTCTACCATATTCTAAGGCAACCTTAATGTCCTTATACCTGTCACTTACGGAGTTTAACAAAACTACAGCCAATTGATCTTTTGAAAGCTTTTCATCACAATTGGCCAAGTCTTGGGTAAGTTTAGTGAATATGTTCAAATTTTCATCCAAATCAACTGAAGGATCCATTTTGAAAGAAAAGAATTGTTTTAAAAGAAAACATTTGTTGGGAGTAGTTTTGGTCACATAGGTGGCACGAAACTTAGTCCATAATTCTGCAGCAGTTTTAGTTTCACCTATATTTCTAATCATATTTTCTGACAAATATAAGAAAATGGTACTTCAGGCCACTTCTTCAAGTTCAGCTTTCTTAGAAGGGATAAGATCAGCAGGCCAAGAATCATCAAGAGCTTTAACACATCTCATTTGCATCAAAATAGCTTTCATTTTCTGACTCGACAAGTTAAAATCAATTTTTCCATCAAACTGACTAACTTCAAATTTTGTAGAGGCCATGTTAAAGTCAAAAACAGCCACACATACAAATGACAAGAACACAGTATGCAAAGACAACAGGAGATCACAGTAGCTCACAGATGAGAAATCACAATAATACACACAGTAGTACAAGATATTCAAACAGCAATTATCAACGAGGAGTATGCAGACCAAGATTCAAGATAATACACGATAACAGAGATCACAAAGTATGTTTCACAGATCACTCTGGCAAGATTCTCCAAAAACACACCCAAACTTGATTTATAGTCTCAAGGGGGGTTTCAACGGTGTTTGGTAAATCAAGGGTATGATCAAGAAACTCTAATTTTAAAGTAAAACCTTTAAAATTAGAAGATCTCACCAAGGGAGTTTAAATAAACTCGATTTCTTGTGATTTTCTGAAGAGCAAACTCAAATCCTTCAGGATCTGAAGCAGATCTGCCTCCTTCTTAAAGATCCAAGTAACTTGTTCAACCAGACCAAGCTCTGATACCACTGTAAGGCCCAGACCAACACACGACATGAGAATCGAAGATAATCAATAACCAAAACAAAAAGTAAAAACTGTAGAAATTAAAAGATGAACGCAAGAATTATTTTGACCGTAGCCCCGGAGGTTTAGTGACTACTTCTAACATCTACATTCCTCGTTGAGCATCCACAAAAAAGATTATGCTCAGATGCACTAAATCAGCCACAAAATGACAACGAAGATTACAAATGTTAGAGAGAAGAGATATGAGGCTTATCTCTCAAGATACAACAATAGATCTGACCAGATTCACCAAAAATCACCAATTAACCCTTCGAATACACATTGAGTAACAAAACAAAGAAATCACTGAGATCCTCACAACATTTATGCAGAATATTACAATCGAAGGTTGATCTATCTCTCACAACACTTTAAATCAGAGATTTAAAGTAATACAAACAAGAATCATCAAACCCTAGCCTCTTCTCTCTTTTTCTCTCTACTCACAAAAGCCCTCGAAGTCTCCAGAAGAGTATCAAGAATGATCGCTCCAGTCCAAGGAGTCTCCAACCCAAGTATATCAAAGGTCCAAGCATCCAACAACCACCAAATAGCCACGTGTCATCAATCCATGTAAGAATACTTCAATTAAAAGAAGCGTGTTTGCAAAACACGATTAAAGGCCAAAAGGTAGGAGCACCAAATGGGTCGGTCCAAGTCCAACATCGTGTATTAAATTTTGATGACATTCCACTCACAGTAAATAATGTAGAGATGTTGTCATAAGTGAAAGTGGAGTTGACCCAACAGTTTTACATGAAGAACTTGGATGAAGCTAGCTGAGTTTAGGGATCAAGATCTTACGAGATTGAAAGAACAAGCACCTAGCTTTATACCAAACCGCTGAGTAGTTTTTAAACATCTAATCATCCCAGGAGAATGGATGATTATATGCTATTGTACTCGGTGTCTGATTGGGTTCGGGGTGATAAAGACTTGGAGTTTCAATTCGATGCTCACTTTGGAAAGTCAACATTAAAAGAGTGTACAATAGATGGCGAGCGGTAATATGGAGGGAGCTTCAAATAGTCATGTATGGAAGATTTTGCCATAGAGATGGAGTATGTAGTAGCTTATGAAGCAACTAAAGGAATAGTCTTGCTCAAGAAAATTCCTCGCTGATCTTAAGTGGTACATGCATCAACTTAACTCTTAAGATTAAAACTGCATTAACAATGGAGTGGAAGCCAGTGCAAAAGAACTAATAAGCCATCAAGGAGAAACAACTAGTGCGGAAGTGTGATCTCTTAAAAGAGAACGCCCACAGTATAGATGTGTTGGTTGGAAGTTTGCCTCTATAAAGAACTCCGTCGATCCATTACTGGTAGCCTACCAGCTATGATTTTTGAGGATCACACAGAAAGAATGTATAACAAGTCACATACACTTTGGGACAAGTGTTAGATTGTTGGGATAGGTGTCCAAAAGTACGAGGACATTGCTATAATAAAATAATAATTTCAAATGTTACTGAGCAAGTAATAAATTTTTATTATTTCAATAAAAGAGAGTTACATTAATTATGACACGTGTATAAAGTTCTTTCGATTGATGAGTGAAATACAAAATAGGGTGATTATTACAAAAGTGATTTCATAGATTTGATAAAGCATGCCGATCCTAGAATAGGACTGAGACCTTTCTACCCTGGTCAAGAGAATATGCAAGGGATACATGTCTATATACATGAAAACTTTGAAGAAACTATTGACTTTTCGAATTGGGTAGGATCTCAAATTTGCAGGTTCTTCTTCAAGTTGTAGTTTCGAAAATGGCATGAAGTTTGAAAAACACTTCACTCAACGAATGATGACGAGAAATAATACGCATGAAGTGTAGCTACATTAACATTTCATTATGTTCCCGATCTCAAGACATAGTAAGTTTTTAATTATATTTAATGTTTTACTACTAGTAATAATATGCCATCTACAGTGGTTTTATGGGGAAAAAAAAGAAGAAAAAGAAAATCAAACTCCGGGCCACCGTTGCTGCTTGTAGGGGTCTTAAAATTTATGGTCACTTTCAAGTAATAAAATTTTGATGCCTATTAAAGCCACTAAATTTGTCAACAAACAATCACGTATGCATTAAACGCCTAACTTTGTAAGCTATTTGTGTTGAAATCATAATACCGCAATTAATGAGGGATGTGACAATTATATATATGTGTGTGTGTGTGTGTGAGAGAGAGAGAGAGATGTAGATTAATGTTTTATTATATCATATCATATCATTCAGAATAATCGCTCATTTTGTAATCATCTTTGATATAGTAAATTTTCTCGTCTTCTATCCGTTGATTTTTCTCGTCTTTGGTTTCCACATAAATATTGTATTCTTGTTGTTATTTTTATATTGTCTATTCTCGCTTTACGTAATATATTCCTATATTTTTCTTTTGTTTGTTTTAAATATTGATGGAAGCCGTTATTTTCATTTATCATTTTTATATAACTATTCACTTTTAAAATTCTTATTACATTTTTAACTTATGTGACTTTAATTAAATAAATAATAATAAAATTTACAGTCTAAATTCATTCACCAAATCATATAATACTAATTTAACCCTTTACTTATAGGAAGCAATAGTTTCTATGAGTTGGCAATCTTTGATTTTGTATTTCAAGAGTTAAACTATCTAAAATATTTTCTCGGGGGGAGGATTTGTGAATATGCAGGTGATTTTTGTCCAAACAACATCCTTAACAAAATCATATTTGGATAATGTTATATATATGTTCTTCTATTTTTTTATAAATAATTTAATTTTTGTTAAAATGAATGAATTTAATAAGAGTAATGTTGGAATATATTACTTTTTCAATTTTAAACTTGTAATAAATTTAGAGTGTGATATATATATATATATATATATATATATATATATATATATATATATATATATATGTATGTATGTATGTAAAAGTGGTGCAGATATATAATGTTTAAAAGGATGAATTTAATAAGGACAATATTTAAATATAACGTGGATGAATATAATACTTTTTAAAAGTTTTAATATCGATAGATTTAGAGGGAGATAGATATATAAGAATTATGGGAAAAAAGTAGCGGCTGCCATATATATTAAAGATTTAAAAGATAAAACTAGTTTCATTCAAAGACTGCAACAATTTAAAAGTACATTTACTTTGAATTCAAATAAACGAAAACTATTTTCCAACTAATTATTAATTAATCAGTGCCGTTGAAATGAGTTGGTATTCCCATCTTTCAATACATGAATTTGACTGGCATGTAATCAATATTATTTTAATTGTCTAGTTATTTTAATTGTCTAGTCAATTATTTTGAAAGGATACTTAAAAAAACATTTGTCAGCAATTAAGGTGTTTTACATTATAATGTTATTAATAGGCTAAAAACCTACAAAATTACAAATATATTTGCATTGCCATGTCGCAAATTATTTTTAATATTTTTCTATATGGTTCTGAGAAAATTACGACCCCATATACTCGTCATTTCCCCACATTCTCACAAATTAGAACGGGTCGTTGGATTACAGGCAATGAGATGCAGTCATTGTGCTTGGATTCATTGGACCCAATAAATTAAATTCGGTGTAACGAGACTAAATTTTTATTTCCAACATTAATTTTAGACTTATTATCATAGGAATCTTTCATTTAAGATTTTGAAACATGATTTATTTCGTTATAAAATTCAGCGTGTGTTAAATTATATTGGTGAAATATATATTTTATGATATCTTTATTATCCATCATGTATGATAAAATAGGATATGCATGAAATCATCCAAGGATTCGGACCTTACCGTTGAAAAGATGTTATCATTGGAATGGAGTCAATTTACTGGAAACTTCATCACTTAATTTTAGGTCTCCGTAATTGTATTTGTAAATGAAGAGAAGTATACGTAGTCAAATAAACCTTCCACCGCCTGCTTGAATATATAAAATTGAAGAAAAGAGATTGATGAAATAAATAAATAATACAACCCGCAGCTGTAAATTCAATTGCATATCCCCGACTCCGTTGCTATCGCGGGCTTTACGCAATCGATCGGATTAGATAGATATTCCTTAAGAGTACAAAATCTCTTATTAAGGATACATAATCTTATCCATATGGTTACTGTCTAAATTGGTTACATCTTAATTGCTTAACGTTTTATTTTAAAACCAAAAAGTAGTATAGTTAATCATTTTCTATTATATATTTTAGAGGGTGCTCGTTTAGTTGCCGAGTTTCAAAGAATTTGGATCCTTAAATTTAATTACTTATAAATTTATGTAATTATACATAATTTAAATGAAACTTTTAGTAACGATTTAAATATTAAAAATTCGAATAGTTACAAATACTGATTAACTCTTATATAAATTATACTATTAAACTAAGTATATTAATATTACTAATTAAATTATTCTTAACTATTATGTATTGCCGAAAAAAAAAAAAACAAAAAATGTTATGGTAATTATTTTTCAGAGTAGCCAGGTTGATTATCATGTGCAAGTTCTTATCATTTTATTGATTTTTATTACTATGACTACAGCTCAGAGTTTTTCACATGTAACATGATCATGCACGATGTGGTGGTGCACGATCGCTATATAATATATATCATAATTCATTAGACTAAAATATTACATGTTATTTAGCATATTTGGAAGAGATTTTTCAAGTGAAAATGTTTTCTTTACAAAAAATAATGAAAAAAAAGGAAAAATTTGAGTTTAATAGAATGTGTGGATGAAAATGATTTGAGAAAAATGATTTTTAATTAAAAGCTCTCCCAAATGATATATGTTTGGTGCTTGCGTAGGGAAGCACAAGCAAACACAACTTGTATTTCGTTCAAGAATTATTTAGTTCTAGATCGATAAAAATAAGTTGAGAATTTGTTCTGATAAGGTAGTAGGGTCAACCACTCTATCAATTGGAGTACACTATGTCTTGATCCTTAACTGTTTGAAAATTCGCAAGTAAATGAGATCGTGATCAAGTAATATAGTAGTGACTAGAGTGTCGAATCCACGAAAACTACGTGTTTTATCGAGTTAAAGTCAATAATACTCTTAATCGAATATCAATAATGATTTGTAATAACTCTTAAGTCTAATTTATTATGTACTAGAAATTAAAGTAAAAATTTATTAAATTTTTGAGACGCATTGCTAAGATGTAGAATCCCCCTTGTTAATCCATTTTTAGTTTAACAATTAAAGTGACAATTTGTTATCATGCGAGTTGGTCAAAGTTTCAAATTTATTTAAAAGCCTATCTCGATAGCAATTAAATATATTCCTATATGTGATATTTCTATATCTCTATAAAAGATATCATCATATAAGAAAATATTAAACGAGTTAGAACATAAAAAAAAAAAAAAATGCAAAGCATAAAGGTATATCTCTATCATTTATCGAACCTCACAATGTTTCTTACTACGTGTTAACGATTTTATTATCTCTCTCGATAATAATAAAATTCACAAACAATTCAACTAATGACCAATTAATTGAAAAACAATCTAAACAATAATAAACATCCACGCATTCAAACAAATTAACGTTAAAATAATTAATTAATACTAAAAATTTCAAAACAAGGATTCATCTATATCTTGAGCAATGTAAAAATCTAGCCTAATATAATATTGAAATTAAACACGCAAAAATGAAACGACATCATCGAAAATTGAATAAACGTGAACAAATGTGGAATTAATTGAAACTGCCTTCGTTTTTCGCCTTCGTTTTCTGCCTCTGTGAATAATATATGGATTATTTCAAATGTACAGAAAAATTTTTACAGAAATTTTACAACCCCTCACATGTGTGGGGTCCACCAGATTAAAAAAATGAAAAAAAAAAAAAACCCACCCCCCAACTGTATTGTGAGTATCTGTGAAACTATCCATCCCCCATTTTATCTGTAAGTATAGCATTGCTCATAATATATATCCAGAAGCTTTGGTTTCCGTGTGTGTATATATTCAACAAGACTCCACTTTTTCCTTCTCTGCAATTCCTGTCTTCCTTTTTTTTCTTCTCTCTGTAGGCGTTTATCTTTCTTTTTTTGCCTTCACTTTCTCTGTGTGTATATATATATATATATATATATATATATATGTGTGTGTGTGTGTGTGTGTATATTTATTTATTTTATCAAAACAAAAGGGTA
>CAIGRN010055951.1:0-10276 GCA_903798345.1 Fraxinus anomala
TATACCAAAATGTCATCAAAGTAAACTATTACGAATTTACCTATGAATGCACGTAAAACACAATTCATTAATCTCAAAAATGTGCTAGGTATATTAGTAAGTCTAAATGACATGACTAACCACTCATACAACCTATATTTAGTTTTAAAAGCGATTTTCCATTCATCTCATTCCCTCATCATAATCTGATGATAACCACTTTTAAGATTAATTTTATTAAATATGCATGATTCATATAATTCATCTAACATATCATCTAACCTAGGAATAGGATGAAGATACTTTACCGTTATATTGTTGATGGCCCTACAGTCAATACACATCATCCATGCTCCATCTTTTCTTGGCACAAATAGCATTGGCACGGCACATGGACTCATACTCTTCCTTACATACCATTTGCTCATCAATTATTTCACCTGTCTTTGATGTTCTTTAGTCTCCTTGGGATTACTCCGATAAACCTACCTGTTTGGAATGATAGATGCAGGTACAAAATTAATTTGATGTTTAATACCTCGAATGAGTGGTAGGCCACTAGGCATGTCCTTCGAGAACACTTTTTCGAATTCTTACAAAAAAGAAGTAGCCAAACTAGGGAGGGACATTTTAGGTTCCTCAAAGTTGAGGAGTGATTCCTTATAAACCAATAAGATCATATGTCGGTCCTCAACTACTGCCTTCTTCAACTTACTTCCTTTTGTAAAGAAATTCAATTTTGACTTTTCTCTCATCTCATAAGACTTTTTATCTTTATTCTCTTGTGGCTCTACTCTTTTTTCTCACAATTAGTCACCTCATTATTTTCTCTCTTACTCTCTTGTTTTAAAAGATTAATTTCACTCCATTTTCTCTCAAACCTTTTCTTCATCACTTTTCAATTTGATTGATCTTTATATACTTGTTGGGGGTTTCAACGGCGCAAAAGTAATAGATTTTACATCCTTAGTAAAATTGTACCTATTTTTGTACCCATCGTGAATCACCTTCCCATCATATTGTTTGGCCTTCCCAACAAGATATGATCGGCATGCATAGGCATTATATCACACATCACTTCGTCATGATACCTCCCAATTGAGAAACTCACAAACACTCCCCTATTCACCTTAACCTCTCCACATTCATTCAACCATTGTAATTTGTAAGGCCTAGGATGTTTTAACATAATTAATCTCAATTTTTCAATAAGTGTAGTACTAGCCACATTGGTACAACTACCCCATCAATAATCATATTACATACTTTATTGTTGACGAGGTATCTCGTATGAAATATGTTATCCCTTTGTTGTTCCAAGTCATCCCAATGTAATCAATAGCTCTCCCAATGCATACTCCATTTTCTCACCATCACTATCATCTTCCAATTTCGACATGTCATCATATTTTTCCCCACTATCACTCACCACATCTCTATCATCTTGCAAAATCATCGCCCTTTTGTTGGGACATTGAGAAACAATATGTCCCGTTCCCAAGCACCTAAAACATTTGATATCTTGATACTTAAGGGATGGAAAATCCATCTTGGGTGTAGCTTTGCTAGCAAATTCATCTCTTCAATTCGGTAGCTCAGTCTTACTTTTTGAAATTGCCCTATCCCCTTTATTGTTATCCCACTTTGATTTTCAAGAAGAGTTAGAACCTGAAAAACCCGATGAATATCTAGCTGTCTCATTCCTCTACAATTGTCTTTCTACCTTCATAGCTACATGTAGCTTATCTTCCAACTCTACATAATGTTGCAATTCTACCACATTAGCTATCTCCATATTCAAACCATTCAAAAATTTGGCTATGTTGGCCTCCCTATCCTCCTCAACATTCGTTCTAATCGTAGCAATCTCCATCTTCTTGCAATAATCCTCCACACTCCTAAAACCTTGGTAGAGGCTTTGCAATTTTTTATGAAACTCCCTATAATAATGATTAGGCACAAACCTCTTCCTCATGATAGGTTTCAATTCTTCACATGTACTAATATGCCTCTTACAGTTTCTTTTCCCAGATATTACTACTTGATCCTACCAAATGATGGCATAATCGATAAATTCAAGTACCGCAATATTTACCTTCTTTTCTTCTGATTAATTGTGGGAATCAAATATCAAATCTACTTTCTTTTTCCATTCCAAGTATGCCTCTAGATCACTCATTCCTTTGAATAAATGAATTGTCATTTTGATATTACTCATACTTCTATCAACACCATCTCCAACAAAATCTGTACCCCTTCTTTCATGCCTAACTCCTTTATCCCTCATTCTTCCTAATTCTATATCCACCAATGCATCCTTATTAATCTCACTATCCGGTTAACATTCACCAGTAAAATCCACTCTATGATCCCTCATTTCTTGCTTCCTTGCGTCAGGAATTTCTCTAGATTGTTCCCTACATAAATTAGAAAGTAATATGTCTTGCGTAACCAATATGTCTCTCACATGCTCAAACAACCTTTCGAACCGTCGTATCATATCATCCAACATGTTGACTTGATTATTATTCCTATTTGAAATAAAATCGTCTCTACCCAACATTCTAAATCAAATTTAATATTTACATCACATGTATACGTTCGTGTGTCACTCAAATTGGCATTTTCACTCTAGTAGTCTCAAAATTCTTGCATTTTTCCACTCAATACTTTCTTGCAAGTGCTTTAAAAACTTAATTCGATCTCAATCAAAATTCAATCTTTGTAAAGTTTCAAACAAAAATTTGAGTAAAAAAATTGACTTTAAAATGACTTTAGAAATATGAATTGACATTTTTAATAGAACACTAAGGAAAAATATAAGAATGCGTTTCTTGAATTTGAATTGGACACTTTTAAATTTGGAATTATTTTTTTTACTCAAAAAATGAAATTGTATGCTGTTGGCAATTTTTGAATTTTCGATTTTTTTAGGAAATTCAACTAGATACCATCAAAAGAAATTTAACTGATTTGGATGCTAGATTAACACAAATAGTTTTTAATTTTTTTGGATATTTTATGGATTGGAGATTCAAAAATAAAGAAGCGATGAACACAAAGAATGAAAAAAAAACAAAGACTCAAACAAAAAAGAAAAAAAAAAGGATATAACCTTGATTTTTGGAGCCTTACTTTTATACCAACTAATGCAAACCTATGTAGAAATAGTAGCTACTAAACCCACACAAGATTGATTCAACTCAAGAAAGCCAAGAATCAATGTTTTAATTTGATTCAAAAATATTGAGCTAAGGAACTAATACAATCGCCGACAATATGTTGACCCCGTGATTACAAGACTTGAGAATTTTACTCGATTTGTTTGAACGCCGCAAGAAATAATCGTAATAAGTTCAGAACTAATTGAATGAAGAATAAGAAGAAATCAATAATGCCTTACAATTAATCTCTCAATAATTGTGTGTCTTACAATGAAAATAATAATCCTATTTATATGGAATCCATAAAACTCTAGTAAAAATGGAATAAAACTCTTAAAATAACAAAAGATATCACAAAATAGGATTTTAACTAAAATAGAAGATTGAGCGATATTTGAAAATTTTGCAATCGAAAATTTACTATGCGGCTGCATAGTATAAATCTATGCGGTCGCATAGACCTTCTATGTTTCATCTATAGTGACTTGAGAAAATAGTCTCATTACTTTTTTGACCCGCTTTGCTCGTAAACTAGTCATAGGTCATTCGTCAACAATCAATGGATCCTTACCCGGACTTGCTCTCGTATCATGGATCACATCAGTTAGTGTTTGAGACTAGATTAACAAGATAAAACACGTATTACCCTACAAGTAACATATGCTACCTTATAGATAATGAATTTTTGTTCATTTAATTGAAATTGTATAGGTTTCGACGATGATGACAACATATGGCATTAGTGATGGTGGTAGATGGTATTGGGGTTGATTGTGAAAAATGGTTTTAGGGTTTAAGATTAGAGTAACTATGTAACATGTGTTACCCTAAAAGTAACTATTTATTTGAAAATGATTAGGTTGTAGCGTCCAATGAGGTGGCCTATTTAGGGTATCGATTTTGAGATGATTGTGTTTTGTGGATTGCAATGGTTGAATAGAAAGTAAGGTAAACGCAACATATTACTTGCGTTAAATGTAAATTATTTAATAAATAGTAATGATAAGTCCAATTTTCGGACATAATCAATGTTTACTTTCCCGAACACGTGAATGCTCGACCATGTATACCACCATCAATTGTTCTTGAAGCCATTGTTCTAGGGATTAGTCCTCAGGATATCATACTCCACCTAACGTTGTAACTTTCTCGGGCACCATAGTTGTCCAATTCCAAGTCCTTACATTTAACCTAATAGGTCTCTATTTCCACATCATCATGTTTATCCAACTAAGATAACATCAAAATGCCAATAGGATTCCATTATTCAATCCTTATAGGACCCTAACACCATTTATAAATCTTAATTGGATAAGGTATCAAGTAACATAGTCCTACTAGGAAGAGACCACCCACCTCTATAAATACAGGACCTCAATTTATTACTCAAGTAAGCTTTTACATAATTTCAGTTCATAATCTTTTGCATAAATTTCATTCTCACTAATTTAAGCATCAGAGAAGCGATGTGGACACATTTCGACGTCTTTATTTCAGGTATTTGAGATTTTGTTCGTGTTCATCTTCCTTCTTCAAGCTCAAGAATCAATAGGTGCAGATTTTTGGTAGCATGTGAGAAACGCTACCAAAAGCCATAGTTAACACATGTTCAATATACTTTTTAGCAAGCTCAGCTACTCCAAATCAATCCCCGCTAAAGATCTTTTAATGCCATATAAGGAATATTCAGAAATACCAATGTCCCAACAAGCAGTTGTTGCTCCTAAAGCATTCAAAGAACTCCACCAACAGGTTTGCTATGTTAACTCAATTGCTAAGCCAACTAAATCCACACCCAACGTTAGCACCCTGGGTTGGTTTTATGGCCGATGCTTGATCTCAAGTCCCTCATCTTATTCCCGATATTGGTGGTGCATGAACCTCAGGCATTCCTCCTATGACCTCGGTCTGGAGATCAATCACCATGGATTCTAGTGAACTTGTTAGGATCATTTAGGATTGGATTACGGTTAGTCTGCTATAGAACACCTAGGGGTCAGTCAGTTTCACCTCTAATACTATGTTCACTATTAAAATCTTGTCGTACTCTTTGCTAGACAAATTTAATATCCTCGAATAAATGAATACAATAAAACTATTGACAATCAGCCACCTCAATATGCACACGGATGTCAAGAACTTGCAAGTTGTACTATACTCGATGATGTGCAAAGTCTATCCGTAAACCCTAACTATTGTCGCTATGGATTGGTTTTCTACCCTGGAGACCAATTCCATTGACTCATTCTCAGACTTGGCCAATAAGTTTTATGCCTTCTTCGCATGTAGACAAAATGAGTCCTTACATGACTTCATGACACGATTTAATAAATGGCTCTAAATATCTGACTTACATATTACAGCAGTCGTCTCTGCCCTTACATATGACATAAAGTGTGAAGCATGATAGCCCAAGAATTGGTAACCAAGAGGAGGTGGATTGGTTTTTAAAAATTTTTTCGAAAAATTAATTTAAAATTAAGCACGTAATAACTAGATAGATTAATTCAAATTATAAGCACGAATATGAACGTAATAAGTAAAAAGGGATAGAAAATGTAAACGGTATAATTATGGAGGTTCGATCCAACGCAATGATCTGTGTTCTTTGTTACCAAGCTCTCCAACACCAGTAATGTAAATTTCACTATGTTGATTGACTTGTGGCAATCCAATCCTTTACAAAGCTTCCGGTGACTTACAAATAAGGAGCACTGATCCTTATACAACGTTGAGGTTTGTGGAATCTCAACACGACCCACAAGTTTAAAGAAAATTGATTTTACAAATTGAAACTTCTCTCTTAATAAATGATATGATCACAACTAAGTACCAAGAGAGAAATAGACTAACACTTTAATAAATAGCAATAAATGAAGCTCAAGTATTAGGTATGAAAACTTTGATATATAGAATGATTTTCAAAAGTTATTTTGATCAAAGGTTTTGCAAAACTAAAATGATTCGATAATAATAAATGATATGAGAAATCAATATAATTTTGCTCAAAAGAATCTTACTTGAATGATCTTAATTTATATTAATGAATAGCAAGCAAGTTGGTATTTATAGCAGTTGAAAAAAAGAAATTCTCTACCAAATTCAACGATCATCCGGACATCCGAAACAGTACCAGAGGACGTATAGCTATTAATTCATTAGAAATTAGAACGGTCGAAAACTCGACCGTTGGAGGTTCACCATCATGACGTTCGGATGGACAGAAATGTCTTGGTTTGTCCGTTTGATTTTCTAACATAAGGTGGGCTTTTGCTTGACATTTTTACTTGATTTTTCAAGGTAAGTGGGGCTAATAGGATTGAAAATTAAGTTTAAATTCTTACATTTGAAAAAAAAAAATTGTGCAAACGTTTTACGAACTAAAGTTTATCGTGTATAAAAATTCGTCACCTGAGCTTTCAATAATTCATTGCTAAGGATTAAAATATTTTACCTTTACAAGTGAGATCAAACATGCAGTTCTAATATCTTTGATTGATTTGACACGAGTGCATGATTAGTTACACAATTTTGAATTTGGCACAAATGCTCGATTTGTCTCCTATTGTTTTAGCGCGAGTGCTCAATTGAGAATGCTTGATTTCCAAGCTCAATTGTAAATGTTTTATTTTCATCTTGAGCTTTCTTGATCATTACCTCTACGTTCTTTGGTAGCAATTGTTTTGTCTATTATTTGATCAAGTTCGCAACATGTAATAATGAAAACTCGAATACAAATGTTAGAGATGAAAATATTTTATTTGTTATAATTAAAACATAAGATCGATCATAGGTCAACAATTTTCCCATTTTTGATTATGATAAAGAAACGATGATTTGTAATAAAAAAAAAATACTTTATCACATATGATTCATACATTGCTATACAATTTTCCCTATCTTTTATAGATCAAGAGTTCATGTGATATCGCCCCCCTTTCTTATACAAGTCAAGCATGCATATCATCGTAGGCAAAAAGAATGAAATATAAAGCATTATTCAATGGAAACCGCATAAAATTGAAATCATAGTGAAATATTCATCATGAAGCAAACCAAATCACAAGGAAACATTAATCATGAAGCGAAAAGAAATATTCGTCGTAAGCTAATAAGGTAATATTCATCATGAAGAAAAATAATGACTACGACTCCAGAGGAGGCAGGGGAGGAAAGCGGGGATAGAAATGGGCGTAGAAAGCATTCTATTGAGCCTGCATCGTCGCTTGTTGTGCTTGAATGGCTTCCTATTGAGCTAGTATGGTGGCCTGTCGAGCTTACATCTGATGGAGCATCCTGCCGAGGCCATTCAACATGTTGTATTGATCTTCGATAAACGTGAAGCAACTATTCGAAGATCAAGGGATGTTGGAGCTTAGAATGTCATGAGGAGGAATATGAGTTTCCAGTACATCATCGTCGTCACCAACGTCATCTCCCTCAAATGGTAGAGTCGAAGGACCTAATGTGAGGTTGAACCCTTTGGTATGTGACACCCACTGATCATGTTCTTTAGTAATTTTTATGCGTTTAATGATTTGAATGTTTATAGTATAGGTGGGTTGAACTTGGACAAATGTCTCATCATCCAACCAAATGTTAAAGAGTTTAAAAATTTTCGTGAGAAGCATGCCATATGGTAAAGCTTTAACGTGTCATGAGGAATGGACATGCTTCATGAGTCCTAATGGAATAGTGGGAAAATCAAGTTTTTTACCGACAAGAAAAGAGTCGAGAAAGAGATCAAACGAACTCACTTCATCTCGATGACCTTTTCGTGGAAGGATAAAATTTGCAATGATGTTTTGTAAAACTTTACATGGAAGATTCAATTGATTTGCACTAACTTTCATAATATTTTCAAAATGTTTCTTGCTGACACGACGACAAGCATCGGTAAGGTCATAGTCATCTAACGTAGGATGTGCTTTGTGAAGAAAAAATTGTCTTACACACACTTTAAGTTCTAAAATGTCACGAATGAGAGCTTTGTTGATGACAATGCGTTTATTTTTAGTCAAACGTGAAATGTCACCGAAACAGGAAGTAATATACATGTTTTTGTAAAATTCTTTCATGAATCGTGGGTATGCATGCTCTTCTAAAGTTGGAATATGAATACAACCCATATTTTCAAAAATTTCTTCTATATGAAATGCGGGCTCTTCAATACTAAATCCGCAAAATCAACATTTTTACCTTAGAAAACTCTTCACAAAGATAAATATTAGTAGCACCAAATATAATATCNACAAAGATAAATATTAGTAGCACCAAATACAATATCATCAACATAAATTTGAAAAATGATCATATCGTTCTTTTGAGTTTTAATAAAAAGATTGGTATCCACTTTTCCAATTGAAAAACCATTTGAAATTAGAAATTTCCTCAACCGTTCGTACCAAGCCCTAAGAGCTTGATTAGACTGTAGAGAGCTTTTCGAAGTTTGAAAATATAGTTCGGATGTTTGTAATTTTTAAAATTGGATGGTTATTCAACAAATAGTTCTTCTTGAATAAAACTGCTAAGAAATATCATCAACATAAATTTGAAAAATGATCATATCGTTCTTTTGAGTTTTAATAAAAAGATTGATATCCACTTTTCCAATTGAAAAACCATTTGAAATTAGAAATTTCCTCAACCGTTCGGACCAAGCCCTAAGAGCTTGATTAGACCGTAGAGAGCTTTTCGAAATTTGAAAATATAGTTCGGATGTTTGTAAGTTTTAAAATTGGGTGGTTATTCAACAAATACTTCTTCTTGAATAAAACTGCTAAGAAGAAGGTTGCTCAACGTAAACCTTTTCTTGTATAAAACCGTTTAAAAATGCACTTTTTACATCCATTTGATAAAGAGTAAACCCTTTATGGTAAGCAAAGGCAAGAAGCATGCGAATAGATTCTAATCTAGCCACTGGTACAAATGTTTCTTCAAAATCGATGTCTTCTGCTTGATTGTAACATTGACCCACTAATCTAGCATTGTTACGCACAATTATTCCATTTTCATCGCGTTTATTTCTAAAGACACATTTAGTACCAATGACAGTTTGATCATTTAGTTTAGCGACTAAATCACAAACATGGTTCCGTTCAAATTGATTAAGTTCTTCTTACATAGCTAGAATCCAAAATTCATCAAACTCGACCTCTGACTTCAAGAAACCAAGTTAAATACTAATCAATGCATAACTATTTAAATGATTTTTAGTAAATGCACTAGTAGTAATACCTTTTGATGGATTGCCAATGATTAGTTCTTTAGGATAAGAAGGAACAAACTTCCATTCTTTTAGTAGAGGTAAATCATTTTGAACTTTGATTAGCTCTTCTTCACTTTGTCGAACATTTTCTCATTTTTGATGTTCATCTTGTGGATCATCCTTGTGTTGATTTTCAATAGTCATTTGTTCTAATGGAGTTTCCAACCCTATATCAATGTCAATACCTTTCTCACGATCAAAAGAGTTAATGGCTAGAGTTTCTTTAACGATTAGAGTTCTTTTGTTGAAAACTCTACAAACTTTTCTAGTCGATGAATATCCTAGAAAAATTTCAACTTCAGATTTTGAATCAAATTTTCTCAAGTTTTCTTTTGTATTCAAGATAAAACATTTGCACCCAAAGACTTTGAAATAACTGCTATTGAGAATTCTATTTTTCCAAAGTTGATATCAAGTTTTGGTTTTCTTTCGACTAATTAAAACTATATTAACAATATAACAAGCGGTGTTAACGGCTTTGACCCAAAAATATTTTTGCATGCTATTTTCATTTAACATGGTCTTAGTCATTTCTTACAATGTACGATTCTTCCTTTTTACTACACCATTTTGTTGAGAGTTCTAGGAGTCGAGAATTTATGTTCATATCCATTTTCATTACAAAACTCATCAGATACGAGATTATTAAACTATCCACCATGATTACTTCTAATGGTTGTAATAGAGTATTTTTTTTCATTTTGAAATTTCTCTTTTTGTTTGGACACTCAATTCTCTTGTGATCGGGTTTGTCACAATCATAACAAACAATTTTCTTGCTTCTTTCTCCGCTCTTTTTTTCTTTCTTTTGAAACTTTTGATTATTTTGAAAGCCTCTCCATTTTTTAACAAGAAGCACATGATC
>CAIGRN010055959.1:0-12224 GCA_903798345.1 Fraxinus anomala
CAATTTTGGGAGTTCACCTCGGGCCCCAAAAATCACGGGATCATCCCTGGTTTCAAAGTATGGTTTTGGGTTGTAGACTCCTTGGGAAGGTGTGGAAATTTGAAGGTTGTTGACTGAATATATACAGGTGGGTGGGTGGGTTGGGTTGGGCGAGGTGGGGCGACGGCGGCGTGTTGGTAAATGTCGATGGTTGGCCATGATTGAAAATCAATGTCGTTGGTTGTAGAAGAAGAAGATAGGGGGTGAAGGTGTTGGGGTAAATTTTTTTTTTCTTTAGTTTATTATTTTAATTTTGAATATGTATAGATATACAAATTTATCATTTTAATCCTTTCAATTTAGTTAAAATTGATCAAAGTTCACTTTCCTTGATCAACTAACGGTTTCCATCCGGATAGTTGCATATTTATGAAATGTTAGGGTAAAGTCTGCAAATAAATGAAAAGGTTAGGGATCGCTACTGCAATTTTCCCTATAAACAATACCACAAAATAAGGTAATTATATTCCTACTAACATTTTTATTAACTACACGACATTATAACGACAATAAAAATTTATAATCTTCGTTTTTTTCACACTTAAAGTAATTAGGCCTTGTTTGACTAGGAAATTTTTTTCCATTTTCCATCTTTTGCGCTATTTGATAGCCTAAATTTCCCTGGAAAATATTTTCCCTCCCAACCCACCACATCACCTTTTTTCCTTGTTTTGCTTGAAAAACATTGTTTTCCTTGTTATGTGGGAAAATATTTTCCAGCCGGCTGCTGAAATTTTATTTTATTTTTTATTTTTTGCAATGGAAACAAATGTCATAACCAATTGGAAAAAAAATCACTTTAATGGACAATTTTCATGTAAAACAAAGTCAAACGAACACTAAACTTTCATAAAAAAAATAATTTTCTAGAAAATATATATATTTTTTTTACTTTAAATACTAAACTTTGATAAAAAAATAATTTTTTAGGAAACAAATTTTTTTTTGTTTTTTTTTATATATACTTTTTGATAATGGAAACAAATTTTATAATCAATTGTGAAAAAAATTATCACTTTAATAGACAATTTTCATGTGAAACAAAGCCAAACGAATACAAAATTTTAAAATTTTCCGGGTGAAAAATTATATCAATCAAACACACTTAATTAACAATTCCCTATAAAACAATTTTTAGGCAATTATTTTCCATGAAAATCATTTTCCTTCCACTCATTTCCACCCTTGCAATCAAACGGACCCTTAATTATTTTTCGCTATATTCTTATCATTATATGTAATTAAATAAATTATTATAACATTATAATATGTGTTGAAATTCTAAAGCATTCACACACAACATTAACAAATTAGAAATTTCAATATATAGAGGAACATACGATGAAGGAAGATGAAAATAGTCTGTTGAGGCTACATTTTTTAATTTCGTGTTAATGGAGAGCATGTGAAAGGGATTGAGATGTCTATTTTTTGTAATTAGTGTAAATAAATGAGAGGGGAGATGCAAGATTACTTTGTGTTAGTACATACATTATGCCCTTGTTGGAGCCACATTTTATATAAAAATGAGTTTTGGAATAGTATTTTTTGAAAAACGTACTGTTAAAAAACTAACATACTTATTGCACCAGAAATACATATATTTCACAGTAGATCACAAGTCTTTTACATCCAGATTAGGAAACTATATACACAGATCCATATTCGCCCACTCCCGTCTACGTCTACATATCAGATACGTGCGTGCATTGCGTGATAGGGTCTGAAGGATGAATATGATGAATTTTATCAAGCTGAGGCAGCAGCTGCTGCTGCTTTGCAAATGGGAAGATCCTTCTCAACATTTGGCGGGATCCCAAGAATAGGATTGCTCTCAAAGAAATTGACAGGCTTCAAATCAAAGCTTGAGGATACAGTTGGCATTATGGGAAAATCTTCTTGACATGGAATGTGATGAAATCCTAATGTGTACCATAGGACAATGTCCTTGTTCTCAATTGGTTCATCCCTGGCAAAAAAAAAAAAAAAAGTTCAAAAATTGATTAACCAACATAGAGACAAGCGCACTGAGATTTCTTCTACCTAAATCTCGATATCAACATTCATATTTAGAGCAAAGCATTGATGTTTTTGTTCTGAATGAATATCGGAAATGGATACAAGGAGACAGATAAAAACTTTGTTCCAACCAGGCAAAATCATGTAATGTTGATGTGCTTCTCAAAGATACTATGGACTCGTTTGACATGATTTCTGCTTCTTGTACAAAAGTTTTATGTAAAAGTTGGTCAGATTCCTCTAAAAGCTATTTTAGTAAACAAAGCTTTACCAGAAAATTATCCAAATATGTTCAAAATCAGCTTCTTAACCTCATAAGCAACTTTTGACTTTTTGAAAGCCTTACTGAAAAAATATAAAAAAATATCTGACTGTTTTTGCCCAACTGGACAATAAAAGAAAAAGTATGAACGAATTTCTTATGTCAAGTCATATATTTCGTAGCAAATGAAAAAATATATGGTTATAAAAGAATTTGATACCTTTGGGACCATACTTTCAAGGTGTCATCACCATGACTCTGATAAACAAACAAGCCACCAGCCCATTTCTCACTCTTGTTATATGGAGTAACCCAAATTTGGTTGTTGGTAAAAGCACCTCTCTTTTGTGGAGGATCATTCAGATCAAGCAAATTAGCTGCCGTGCCACCGGGAACTAACTTATAGCCCACTGGATTTCCAACCCGCGTCTTCTTGCTCGGATTAACGACATGGAATTCTGATGGATCATACAACTTGAGCTTAATCTTCGCGTCTTTTTCCGTCTTTGCTACTTTTCTTACTGCTTTCAGGTAGCTCATTCTCGGAGATTCTCCGGGCGAGGTATGTTCTCGTTGGAGATGGACGTTTACGAAGGAATTATCCGAGCCGTCGACGTCCATGTCAAGGTAGAATGTTATGTAGTGATCATGGATGACACCAATGACATTTTCAGACAAGAGGGTTCCATGGAGGTTTTCTTGTTCGTTTACTTGGTTCATGTTGACATAAGGAGTGCCTTTCACCATCAATATTCCACTAAGGCCAACCTAGAAAACAAATGTGTGTACAAGGAATACTCTACATAAGCACTAAGATACAAAATTAATGGAGAAAAAAGCATTATAAACAGGCACTTGATTAAATTTTTGCTTTTCTATTGGGCTAAATGTGTTCTGGATGTTAATAGAATGCAAAATTAAACCCAACAAGTTTCTGAAAAATGTAGATAATTATTATATTTAACAAAAAGCATCTACTCATCGTGTTCTTTGAATATCAAGACATTTTCGATATCAGGACCCTACAAGAACCCGTAATTTTCCAAGTCTACTCGGTGTTTTTGATAACTACAAATTAGTCAAATCTCTCACTCAATGGTGATGGATTTAGGTAAAATCTCTTACTGTGGCAGTGAAACAGATTCATTGCCAATGACTTTTCTCATTTTGGCGGCTTATGAATTCGGAATATAAAGGAAGATATTTCCAACTTGTGAAAATGATTGATAAAGAAACTTACGAAAAGAGAGGCATTTGTATACAATTCAAACTTACCTTAATTCTGACGAGTCCATCTGTTTGGAACTCCCAATCTACTATATAATCATAGTTGGCAACCGATGCTGCCATCCTCACCACCAACGTCACTTTTGGCCTTGACTCTCGAATCTGCCAATAAGTCCAACAAAAGAAATCAATCCGATGATAACAAGAACATCTAGATGTGTCGAGAAAATTGACGAGTCACTCGCCCACTACGTGTAATATGTGTTGCACCATACAATTCACACGCTGTAGTTTGGTATTTTCCTTGTGTTTGGTAATATGGCACAACGAATATTAACAATATTAACAAAGGATTACCCTCGGATGTACAACAAGATATTTACTATAATTTTCAAGTTTCGTAATGTACCAGAACAGTATAAAAATTAAAGTGAACTATATGAAAATAAGATGATCTATTTTACCTCCATGCCAGTAATTGGGCTCTCAGAGTGTCTCCATCCAATGTCGCCTGCATAACTCTCGAACACACAAACCATGTTGGATCGGATATACGGTGTTCCATCGGCAGCTGCAAACACCCCATCCATATAGTAGGCATTCCTCGGACAATCGTTAAGCGGGTCGAGTGGCATAGCCTGTAACCCGAACCCGTATTCCCCAGCATCCATGTAGGTCTTGAAGTACCAAGCATCACTAGGATCCATGTATGGCACAAACAATTCCGACGTATGCCCTTGGTACATCACACTCCTCATCTCTCCGGAACTCGGGTCCCGAAACATGACCCGAGAAATTATCACCCCAGCTCTTGCATCCGGTTTTAGGTGGAATTCCCAGTTCGCCCACTTGACCAAATGATCGTCTTCTACTGTAAAACTAGGACCATTTGGTTGCTCAATTGATATCGGATTGACTAGCCTTTGATACGAATTTTGGACTGAAAAACGATAATCTGTGTTATTCGCCTTTGGTATTGGTATGTTTTTACCATTATCAGTTATTTTCAGCACTTCTTTCGTGTCCAAATCAACGACGACGGTAAGCCCTTCAATAGGCCTCATGTAAAAGTTGGCAGTATCTTTCATGGAGTAGCATTGCACTTTGATCAACCTTCGGCTCTCCTCGGCCTTCCCTATAGAACAAACAACGCGACTAAAACTCGACTTTAACATCTTAATGTCACGTTCATCGCAAAACATTAATCAATTCATATGTAAATTAAGCCCCTGTTTGACAAATATTAAAGAGTGTTTCCAAGAAAATGTGTTTTGAAATAGTTATTTTTGGAATAAAGTGGGTTAAAAGTAAGAAAAAGTTTTGAATTTAACTGCAAAACATTTTTTTATAGCGTGAATGTGCAGTTGAAAATGAAAACAGAAGCCAAATCCATACCAAACCAGCCAGTTGAAATGGGCAAGCATGTAAGATCAATCAGATCAACCCCACGCTCAATGACCGTCCGATTAAAATCAGCACTAGCGAGTGGGGCCCAAATGACTGAGCTCATATCCTCGACGGTCATAGTCGGGTATCCGGAATATTGATTCGTTTCGTGACGGGTCACCTCACCCGTAGAAAGGTCCACCGTCAGCACGTGCGAAACACCACGCGCACGTGCGACGACGGAGGCCTTCCTCGCAGGGAGTGGGTCTCCCTTTTTCCAATTGAGCACCGCCTTCTTTTCCGGCTCTTCGAGTACGATGGAGTGAAGGGCATAGACTGAGTTCTTAAACAGTAGATGGGATTGGATGATTTTTTTGACTCTGTTGAATTCTGTGAGAGTGAGGGGGTCTAGAGGGTGGTGGGGAACGTCGGCGGTGTGGCTGTTGGGTTTTGTTATGGGGTTTTTGGATTGGATTCTGTTCTTGGGGGTGCACCATAGGGAGCTGGTGGTGCAGTCTAGTAGCTCCGCCTTGGACGGCGGAGATGGAAGGTTTAGCAAAGTGAAGAACAAGAGTAAAACTATGGCAGAGAGGAAGAACAAGTAGCGAAGTAGATTTTTTCCTTCCATCTCTGTCTAGTACTTATTATCTGTGGTTTTTGAACTGTGTGTGTAATGGCTGCCAATATATATACACCCACGTACAAATATTAGTTTGTTAGGCATTTTTTTAGGAAAATATATTTTTTAATAGTAATTTTTTAAAAAATATATGTAGTTAGAAATATTTGGCTAATGTTTGGCCCTAGTTAATTTATATTTTTCAATTTTTTTCATTCTTAATTTTAACGTCATATTCTCCAAATAAAATTAAGGAATAATTGCAACAACGTATCAAACTTTTCATTAAGTAGCACATTTTATCCAAACCTTTCATTTGTGCTACCACTCGTACCAAATCATTCGAAATATTGCAGTTGAAGTCCAAGTGAATGAAAACTGTTGATTTGACCGTTGTTGACCAAAAATTAAAAGTTTAACCAAATGTTGACTAATTTTAAAAGGGTAAAAAAGCAATTTTATATTTTACATTTTTACCCTTTTAAAATTAGTCAACATTTGGTCAAACTTTTAATTTTTGGTCAACTAACGGTCAAACTAATAGTTTTCATCCACTTGAACTCCAGTTGTGACATTTTAAAAGGTTTGGTATCTTGAGTGACACAAATGAAAAGTTAGGACAAAACCTACTAATTAATGAAATGTTTGGTACCAATACTGCAAGTTTCTCTAAATTTAAATTATACACAAATCTAAAACTTTCCATTATTATTTAACCACATATTATCTCATTAATCACTATTCCAAAATTTAAAATTTCCCCCAAATGGGGGCCAAGTTTGGATTATGTGAAAAATTGTTTTATTCAAAAAATACACGATTAAAATTTGAGTTTGAAAAAAATGAATTTTAAAATAACGAGTCTCAAATAAATGACATAATATGCATACATGTTCTCATGTAAGATTTATATAAATGCATGTTTAGATGTAGAGGTGGCAATCAATCTAACCTCACTCTATGAATGAGTCGTGTTCAATCGGTATCCACAAACTAAGCTTGTTTCAGTCCTTTAGGCTAGTGGATTTTATGGGTTGAGTCGAGTTGTCCACAAGCCATGATATGATATGTCTCTTTAAAAAAAAATTGAAAAATTCAAAATAAACAAATTTGGCCCACAAGCCAGCTTATGAAAAAACCATTGTCCAGCTAGGTTCATGGTTGGTCTTAATACTATCTTGAGCTGTTCATAGACCGAGTGGGATGAATTTGCTAACGGTTCAACCTGTTTAAAACACGTATTTACATTAGATTTCAAAAATATAAGACATCCGACGACATTATTGAATTATAAAATGAAATGACTACATCTTTGAACTTGAGAGTATATTCATTAGACATTGTACCTGATTGGTTTGGATTAAAATTAAATTAAAATCTCGCATCAAAATCAATAATTACTTTTAACTACACATTTTACGGAATTCATAACTTTTCAATTACGTATTTCATCAATTTTATCACAATTTACTAAAAATTTGAACTTAAACTACACTATCATTAATTCTACAGAAAGTCTTCCAACTTCCATGTCACAAGGGCATCTCCAAAAAACTATTTAAACATATGATACTCTCTATTTCAAAAAATCAATCATTTATATTATATTTCAAGCGACTTTTTAAATCAATATTTTAATTTAGATAATAAGTTTGACTATCTAGATTTGAAGAGTCAAAGACAATCTCTATAATTAAATGCATTCAAAATATTTCAATTTTTAATGGAGAAAATAATATAATAATTCGGGGCGGGGGGGAGTTAGTGAAAATAAAATATAGAAAAAATAAAAAATATTTTTTGGGAGTAGTGAAGTTAAGTGTTAAATATGAAAAGTTTGTTGAAATACTTAAAATTTTCTCTCTAAACTTATGAATACTTTCTAAATTGTAAAATATGCTATTTAAAAATAGAGTTACTTAAATACGCTCTTAAATAGCAAATTATAGAGTACATTAAAAATACTATAATTTATCGAAATCTTACATGTATACTTACTTTTACTAAAAGTATCCCGCGTAGAAATTTCACTAGCGATGTTGTGATTTGGACATATAAGATTCAATTACTTCAAATTCATATTAAAAAATTATCTTTAATTAAAAAATTTAGATTAAAGGAATTTATTTATTTACTTATTATTAATAAATAGAAAAAACGACAAAAGAAACAAAAGAGATGAGTAGATGATGTCTTTTGTAATGGTAAGTGACGAGAGGATTCAAACATATTAATGGTTTGTGACATGGAGTGCCATCTTACATTAACTTTAGCAAAAGGGCACACACCCCATCCTTGAGGAGTTTCTCTCTCAAATTCTCACCACCTTCAATTACTAATTTATGGTTGTCAATTAAAGTGATAAAAATTACTTTTAATAAGAACCGTTCGTGTAGTTGCTATGACAAAAATATCTAAAGTAACCCATGTTTGATCATAATTATTTCAAAACTCTACTAATTTTTTATCACATATTCACACAATAAAATATTTTTCACGTAAATCCTAAATTTTTTCTTATTTTTCAATCACACATTCTCCAAAAATTAACTATTCAAAATTCTATTGTACCCAAATAATAATGGTCAAACAGGGACTAAATTGTTCGTCAACATAACAAATCGTGTAATTTCCGTACCCTACATTTTTGTTCTTTTCATTTTCTTCGTACCCTTATTTGGTATTGATAAAAAAATTATTAAATTTTGATAAAAATTGATGAAATGTGTGATTGAAAAATTACGAATTCTATAAAATATATGGTTAAAATTTAGATATTAATTTGATTTAAATTTAGCGTGCGTTTGATACTCATTTTTCTCACAAAAATGGCTTAATCATGTCCCATCAAACTGAACGGTACTTGGCCAACCTATATTTCAATATCCAATTTATTCATCCTTCCGTTTTTGTCCTCCCACTTGTGCTGTTGTGCATGTGTTGGAAGATACCAATTTCATGGAAGGGACTAAATTGTCAATTTCTGCTGCTACCTCACTGGAATTGTACCTCTCTTGCTAGTGGCACTACATTATAAAAATTTCTACATTTGTTAAGAAAAATGAGCACCAAACGTAGGCTTAATTACTTTTTTGAATGAACCAAACATAACATTATGAGTGCAATCACAATTTAATATTCTCGTTTATTCAAATTAAATTAAAATTTATGTAAATTTCTTGTTCTTTCTTAGTACACTTATTATTATTATTATATTTTTTAATCTGACAATTTGTGTAGATTTATTATCTTAAATATTTTGTTACATGTTACAATACTTGAAGATTATGCCCCCGTTTGCTCCCGTTAATTTATAATACATTTCTTTCTCTTTTCTTTTTAATAACACATTCTTCAATAAAATTATATTATACATAAATAAATAAAAATTCCTTTTTTTTTTCAACCATACATTATCCAAAAAAATACTATTTTAAAAATTATAACATCAAATAATGAGAGTGGGGGCAATAATTATTCGATGTTATATTGTTATTGATGACTCCAAGTCCAATATATTCCTTTGGTATGCTGAAATTAATATATGAACACTCTCCTCGGAGACCAAGTTCAGAGAATCATTTCTTGATTAGGGAGCAAAAATGGTTTCTTAATCTATACATCAGAAAACTAAAAATCTCAACTAGGGACTATAATCTTGACTGCTAGTGGGGAAAGACCAAAATAGAAAAAGAAAAAAATTCACACACATGGGGATGTGATATGGAGTCTCGACTATAGGCTCAGAAAAATCATACAAAAATATTTGAAGATGTGTAACACAATTCGCGAGTTCCCCCGTCCTTTTGAGTTCGGAAGGTGTCTGATCTTGTGCATCTAATGCATACATTCCAAGTACGCAGTTAACCTTGGAGAGGAGCAGATGCACTTGTGAATTGTAATACGCGGTCCAAGTAATATTATTAATAAATTAATTAAAGTGTTTATTATTGCTAAAATTCTATTGGCCTATTGAGAAATGACGGCTTTTTTATTTATTTATTTATTTATAATTATCCACTTTAATGAGTGATATTTTTTTTATAACTATCCACTCTGACGAAATGTGGGTAATTTTATGGCCCATAGAACCGTCTATTTACCTATAAAAATGAAGGAAAATGCTAAATGAACATTATGTTCCCTCAGCACCTCCCAAAAGTGAAGGAAACCCATTAAATTAAGACGTTCAATTACATAGAGGTAAAGAGTGAGAACGATTTCTTGATTTTACAAGTTTCTCTTTTGCAGGTTTAAATTTCAATTATTGTTATGGATCAAGATATGTTTCTTAATCAATTAAATCTATATGTTAAAATCATGAATTTTAAAGATGTTGGCATTAGAGTTAATAAATTGTTTACATGTGGTATCAGAGTCAAGTTGAGAAATTTTTTTTCTTTATAAATTATTATTTTTTGCTTGTTGATTCTTAATTTCTTATCGAAAGACAATTTTTTATTTCATTTTTTACCCTACAACCGGAACGCCCGTACCATTTTATATTTCTAAGCAATGTTTCTTGGCCAGGTTAAAAGCCAGGCCAGGTCAAGAAACTGGGGGACGATGTGGCGTCGTCCTATTGGAGGGGAGGGGTTGGCTTTGAGCCTGGCCAATAGCACGGCCCTTTTGGAGCAATGTTTTTACCACAAAGTCTGGTCCAATAGCACGGCTATTTCTGAGCAATGTTTCTACCACGTGTTGAATTATGGTTGTTTTGAGAAAATGTCAAGTCTCTTGGTTTTCGCAACACGAGTTTAGTGAAGCCGCCCATTCTGTGTATAATTTGGGTGTATTTAGTTAGTGGATGACTTTTCAATTTTCTTTTGACTTTGTGGGGACATGACCACCTCTTTAACTATAGACTACATAATTGGAATTTGTTAGTCCTGTGGACCATTTACTCCAATAGTCGGTCAGGGGGAAGAAAATAGGTCATAGGTAGAAGTGTCAAGACAGACGGATCGACTAGATTGGTGAAAATCGACCCGGATCGACTCGAAACCGCCGGTCGGCCTATGACCCGAGCTAGCGATTCACGGATCAAGGAGGTGTGACCCTTGAGCTTCGCGAGTTGCACCATCACGAGCTGCGGTTAATCCGCTGGCTCGTGAAAAAAAAATTCTAAAAATTTTAAAAAAATTTAATAATAGTAATTAGAAATGCATTTAGTTGTTATTTGTTTAAGTTAAATTTANTCAATTCTTAGTTTACATTTAATAAAAAAAAATATTTTTTGCTATAAATATGAAAAATTCTATATTTTTATAATTTTATTTATACAATAATACTGGCCAAATCGGAATAAACCGCGACCCGCGCGACTCGTGACCCGCATGGGCTCGACCCAGATGGGTCAGCGGACGAGTCTGGGTTGTAGTCCAAAATTTGTGGGCAGGCGAATTTTTTTCACGCGGATTGTTACCGGGCTCATATGTGTGGCGACCCGACCCGACCCGACCCGACCCGGACCACCCGGATTTACACCTTTAGTCATAGGTGCACACGTCAGCACCTGTTTAGGTTATTTTTTTAAACTACCCAATCAGTGAATGACACGTGTTTCACCGATTTTTAACCATGTCCCCAACCCTATTTTTGTAGCAAAACTCTTGCTAAACTCTAGTTTGATACTCTCTGTATTGTAATTAGTGCATAATATAATTTAGTGCCCAATTACGATTAACAGCATTATGTTTCATAGGTCCAGTAATTATATATTTCTAAATTGATTAAACACGGTGATATATGAATAATTAATTATGATATTGGACTTTGAATTATGAATTAAATTAGATTATGTTTAGTTTAATTATTTACTTTTTATGTTTTGTTCGTAATTAATGTTCGATTAATGTTGTTTGTTAGTTATCAAAGTGGTCAAACATTATGATATTACGAACACTAAATTACATAATTTATTTGTTAAGTACTCTTGATAGTTTGTCTATCATTTTTCAAAAATTCTAAATTTTCCCTTCCAAAATTACTATTACAAAACTCGTTTTCCCAAAAAAAGAAATCTTTTCCCATATGAAACCCCTGTTTGGTGGTAATTAAAATAATTTTTTTAGTGAATTTTGATAAAAGTTGATGAAATATGTAGTTAAAAAGATATGGGACCCATGTGATTAAATTAACTATTGATTTGACCTAAATTAAAAACTAATTATAATTCCTACCAAACAAGTGTGAAGTATAATAACCACATTTGCACATTTTGATTTGTTGATATGTACAATCTATTTCTCGACGATACCTCTTTTCTTTCACGTGGCTTATAAATGGTAATGAAGAATTTTTCATATTTTTAACAATGAATTTAATTCCAAAACCTTCATCTTCCCTCTTGGACTATGACTTGTTTCGTTCAAAACATATCAATTATCAATTTCAAGAATCGTATGAGCAGTGATGATGAGAGCCAACTTTGGATTCAGTCACCTGGGCCATGAAAGCTGAAAACACCACCCTACCCGCATGGACCAAGGGCCCCAGAACCTTGGCGTAGACAACATTGATCTGAGTGTCTGGGTCAAGCCCATACAAAAAATGGACCGGGCCGGGTTGGCAGATAGTCCGAACACTTTTATCTCTAACCATGAATAAATTTTAGAAAACTAGTGCAGGAAACATACGTTGTGCGTTAGTTGATTAGTGTTAAAAATAAGT
>CAIGRN010055967.1:0-12543 GCA_903798345.1 Fraxinus anomala
ATCATAGTTAATCTCTCTCGTGTAAACATATATCCTCCATCCTTCGGGAATAATAAATCCTGAAAGTTGAAAAAAGAGAGACGAGTTATTATAGTTTACCTAGTTCATCAAATTTTTGGCAAAGAACGTACTGATTACAAGTAAACTAGTAGAGTTATCCGACTGTATTTTTCTGCTGATTAAACTTAGAATAACTGAATGATAATCTGGAATCATATTGCTTATAATTGTTTGCAGCACATGGATATGAAAAGGCATTAGTCCATAGTTTCTTATGAATAGAAGGACTGTGGAAGGAATTGAGTTTCACCCTCCCTTACCCAAGATTATAGACAAAATAATTCATTTGGACAAAAAGATGGATCATTAATGGAATGCCTTGGTTGGAATGTAGGTTTTCCATGTGGATCATGATGGGGTAGGGTGCATCATAAAAAAAGTTGATTTCTTATAAAGTAACATTATTCGATACCACTGGCATTAAACACCACTCTACGTGATAACTATATGACATTAAATAATAGGTTCACTTAAATGCAATATCGAATGATTCGTTTAATTGAACATATTAACTGTAATGTTATTCATCATATATTAAGCAACAGTCTATGTGCAACTAAATGATATTAAATGATATGTTCACTTAAATGCAAGGTCAAATGATTCATTTAATTGAAGCAATTAAGTGTGACCACCTAAACTTGTACTCTAACACCAATGACGCTTGACTACATTTTTCTTTTATATATTATCAATATATACATATACAAGTGCTGAATATATGTGGTTTATGTATGCATAGATAGTCTCAAAGGGGGAAGAATTTGAGGACTGCTCCTAGTCCTAGAGTCTGTCCATAAATTGTCATTTCCTATATCATCATAGGATTGTTAGGTGGATTATATTAAGCCTGCCTTTGTTTGAGCTCCATTATTTGAAGAAAAAAATTGATTTTGAAATAGTATTTTTTAATTTTTTTTTAAGAATGTGTGATTAAAAACTAAGAATTATTTTTGAATTTATGTGTAATATTATTTTATTGAGAGAATGTGTGGTAGATAAAAGAAAAAAAATGAATTAAAATTTAATGGGGCCAAATATATGCTAAACAATATTTGATGTCAACTCGGTCAAATGGCGTAAAATGATTCAAATAGGTGACCCTAATTTTAACGAGAACAATGTTTTGTTGTCATATAGTGTCCAATGTACCAAACATACTCTTTTAAGCATAGAAAAATTAGAAAAAACACATGAAAACTTGTGCTGAGGCTTTACCCACCATTTATTTCCATATCCTTAGTTGTTTTCCTCAAAACTCCATTCACTATTGTAGCCATTCTTGAGGTTTCGTAGATAACCTGCAGAACAGAATACCATCACATTAGTAAGCTGAAATTTATCCTGCAGTAACTAGTACACACGAAAATTTCTAATACTTACCGCACGTGTAAAGCGCATTGACTTGTAGTCATTATAATCAATAGGATCCTCTGGCCTTTTCTTTTCTCTAATTGCCACATGCTCTTTCTACAAAGTATGAAAACAAGTTAGACTAACAAGCATTAATTAAGTCAAATAAAAACATAACGAGAACTGTAGCCTATTCACTCACTCTTAATTCTTCAAGTACTTTTGGATGATCATGAAGATACTTGACGGCCATCATTGAAGTAGTTGATACAGTCTCATATCCAGAATACAAAATTGTGATGATCAAATCAATCATTTCCTCATCATTTAGATTATATTTCTTCTCTCCTCCATTAATTAGGAAACCAAGCATGTCATTTTGAGTTTCTCCTGAAGCTCTTCTTTTTTTGACAAGCTTTCTCAACAAGCTTGTAATATTTTTCCTTGCCTGTGATGAATTGTTTTAGTCTACGAAGCATTTGATTATATTGAGCCGTATACATAAGGATTGCCTAATTTACCTGGAATCCACGATGATAGTTTGTATTGGGAAGGTTTATAGGCAATGAAAGAGTTCCTAGTACTAGCTTGAAGAATTCAGGCATGAATGCTTGAGAGATTGAGCTGGCTTCAGTGCTTGCTATTTGCCTCAGAGATGACAGAAAAGCCATCTGAACAAAATCATGAGGTATATTAGAACAGAAGAAGGACAAATATAACGAACTTTATCGATTCTTTAGTTAGAATTAGGCTTTGCAATACAAACCTCTTTCGTTTTCTCTTGGATGTCAATGTTTTTGTTATCCCAATTGCTCAAATGGGATCTCATAAAATCATCAATTTTTGGCAGAAGTTGTTGTTTGATCATGGTGGGGCTGATGAGTGTAAGCAATGCCCCTCTCATGTGCTTGTGAGCAGAACCATGGACAGCTGCAATGTTACATTTCCCTAAGATGTCTAGCATTGACTGAGGATAGCCAGGGACAAGGCCTTTTGCTTCATTCACTAGAATATATCTATTTACCTCTGCATCCATTGAAACGACGGTAGGACAACCCAACAAGTGGGATTTGAAAAAACTCCCATACCTGTCACAGAAACATGGGAGATAGAAAAATTAGTTAGAATCACACAAAACCCAAATACTATGACTGGACTTTAATGAAAAAAAGCTAAAGCCCTTTATCGGATTTGAACCATGACCTACGCCATACCATGGCGTTACAAAAAGTGAAAACATAATGATTAATGACGGACTGATAACCGCGTGTTCTATTGGTTATCTATGCAGAGAAGTTTCTCATGTATCTATCTTTGATCAACAGGGAATAAGGATCATACGGTGATGTGATTTTCCACAGAGAGGTCTTGCTAAGCTTTCCGTAGGATAAAACTACCTTGTACACATAATAGATTAAGAATCTGAATATTGCAATAAGAACTATTTTAGAACGACAAAAGACACCTTGATCTTTGGTTCTTCATGAAGCTAGGACCTTGTTTTAAAAACTCAGTTGTCTCTCCAAAAACTGGCCACCCCATAGTTCCAGGGGGCAATCCTTTCTTCCTGTACCTGACCTCATTCCATCTGAGTAAAGCGGTACTGAGAATACAGAGCCCAAAAAATACCCCAAGAATTACAATTAGAACAGCCATTGATTCTTCCTACAAGCTCCACCCACTTCAAAGAGAGAGAGAGGGGGGAGAGATAGATAGAGAGAGAGAGAGAGAGAGTTATAAATGATGTGGGTTTTCTCTAGTTTATGCTGGTCATGTGTGCGTGTGTTGAGATTATATAGACCAGAGAAATCCAATATGAATGTGTATAGAGAGGCCTGATACACCAAAACTCTGCACGAGAGGGTAGGGAGGGACCTAATCTTTAACCTCAAGTAAAAAAGAAAAAAAGCATGGACAAAATTGAATACGAATTCTTCATAACTCATTATTATGGGGCAACAACTTGATCGCATAGCCATTCAATACCTCAAGAGCATACCTTTTAGTTGGTTATTTTGGAAATTTGATTCAGTTACCAATTCATCAAAATTTTAGCCATAAATAATTGTTTTTGGGTGAATAGTTGAATTTTGGATGTGAAATCTGTGATTCTCCAATGATCTGGTTATTATTGATTAATCTTTTCTTGAAAGTATAGGGAGAAAACAGCCTTTGACTGATGTTAGAAGTATAGGCAGCACATGCACAGCACCCCATTGGAGCTAGATTAAAGCACTGGAGACTAAGTGGTTCACATGTCTGTCTAATAGATCTGTCCATGAAATTACAAAAAGTCTCTTGAAACATATTCTTGGTTAGTGTGTATTGTGTGAGAAAGAGTCAAATTATAGAAGTCACAAAAAGAAATGTTACTGGTTAGGGTTTAAAAACATTCTTAGACACTCTTAGACATGGAACTTATAGTGTTGTTTTGTCACCTACATTCGATTTTGTGAAGGTGAACAAACATTTCAACCTTTTAAAGGTTTTTAGATCTTCCCATTAACTTAATTCATGAAGACACGTGAATGTCAAAGTTCGACGACTAAGAACAAAATGGTTTTCGTCAAATTATAACAAAATTATAAAATCAGTGAAAGGGGGTGAGGGGGACGGGAGGCGGGTTTGGTTCCATCCTAACTGCAAGTTAAGAGTTATAGTCTGAATCCAGTAGTAGTCTGAACTTTGAACCTGTAGATTGTAATTCCTGGTAATTTCTCTCGTGAAATTTGACTTTTGGACTGTTTTCCCTGACAACTTTCCCAATACTGCTCGTTATAATCTCCATGACATCTCAAAATTCAAGAACTTTTTGATCCTCGTGCCAATAAAGAAACTATTAAAATTGAAAGAATTAAAACTAATGTACATTCTAATTTACACTTTAGATGACATTCTCTCTATGTGAAGGAAATACATGCACTAATGTGATGAATAAGTTGGAAATCAAAAGTGTAGATGTTATTATGTGGAAGAGTGTAAATGAAAGTGTAAGGGAAAGTGTACACGTAGCATGATTGAAATTAATAAGTTTAGTCACTGTTAAAATTTCTGCTAATCACATCAACTGACTTTGGGAAGGTTAGAGATTTGGGGGTTCACAATTAGATATATATGATAAACTATACAAAACCATATGATTTCCAGTTCTACCCTTGTGGACAGAATGCTGATTGCTAGTGTATACAGACCTTGGTCAAGAATTCTTGTACTCTTGATTTTGTGGGGGGAATGCTATCTAATATTATTGATGCTATAATATCGGTCTACGTGATTTTAAGTGATATGTTCAATGAAATGTAAAATAAAGTGACTCATTTAATTGTATATCTTATTTAATATCATATTAGTATCACTTAAATTGACGTTTTAACACCAGTGATGCTAAATAGTATAATTGTTATGCAAAACACTAATGAATGGACTTCTTTGACTATGTGTTGGATTAATTATTATTTTTTATACATCTAATTCTTATTGCCCTCCATAACACTTTAGAAGGGCACCAAACTGTTAATTTTAGGTTTGTTCAAAATACATCTGCAGAGCTCACTTCATCTTATTCCCACCACTGAGAATGAACGAATTTGCGAGGCATGTATTGAGTATTATATACGTGCTTGTCGAGTAAGGTGGCTTGTTTACTACTCAGTAATATTAAAAAGAAAAGAAATTTAAATTTTGTATATTGTATTGTCGGTCCTCTTTAATATTATGTATCAAATATATTCATGCTTCAAGGATTAGATCGCCATATATAAAGAATTTTTAAAGAGTAGTAAGCAGATTCACAAGTATAAGGTCACCATTGTAATATCTTATTTGTAGTAAAAACCCCTAGCGAGTAGACACTAATGTGAATTACTATAAAATTGGGATTATTCTTGGGGTACATTAAGGTGTACATAGGGGTGTCCATAATGTACTTGGTTATGTACACCAAGAATAATCCATAAAATTGTGTGTGTTTTTTTTATATAGTTTTGCTTATTATTGTTCTTGTAATTGAAATTAGGGTTAGTATTCCATTGGAGCTTGTTCTATGTTATTGAATTATAACTACCTAGTTTTTATACCTATGCTATAAGGCTGTCAAACATCAATTGACTGATAGTATACCTAGAATAGCTCTAAGAACAATTCCCCTTGTATAGGGGAATTGTTTATAGATCTTATACAGGTGTTGCAAGGTCGTTTTTTTTTTCTTTCAACTTCTAATTAAATATTCAAATGTCATCATGTGTTGTCTGTAAAAAAAATTCTGTAATCAATAAATTAGTTTGATGATAGTCTGAAATGACATCTTTGAACACGTTACCTGACACTTAACTCCAGTATTCGTCTTTTTGGGTTAATGTTTTCAATGGTGAGTCGATCATTCAACGACCTATCAATTAAATAAATTTTTAGTGACTTTTACTCCCTTCCATTCAAGGCAGACCTTCAAATCCACGCTAGACTCGAGTCCGCCACAACACAATTTGCTACACCCCCAACTTTTCCCCTGCCCCATCACATGCATAACAAATTATCTTTATCTAGAAAATAACACGTCTTATATGAATAATTCATAATTAATATAGACCATGCATATGCTTCGTGGTGATACCGTACACGCTGAGCGCTCAATTGACTAGTAGCCTAATCAGTTGGTTAGATACATGTGTTTGTAATATGTAAGATGGGGTTAGTATTGTAATTTCCTTTTATCTCATTTTGTTTTGACTTGAGCCGACGCTAATGACTTGTCTTAATGTGGCACGGAAGGTAGGTTGGACAATGACTTGTGGATCTTTAGGGAGATACTCAGAAAGGGATTTGACACAACTGACTCTATGGCCCTTTTTGCATTTCAAAGGTATTAATCATAGTGTTATTGCATCATTTTTCTTTTCATGGAAAATGCTACTAGTTTCCTTAGAACTGATTGTCTTGAGAAGAAAAGAAAGATCCCATCACATTTGCCCTCCGGTCTCTTGTGTGCCATCTTTGTTTCTTTAACTTTTGATTGGACAATTTGGTTTCTTGATATGTTTGTGCATTATATGGAGATCACACATTACCAACTTTTAGCTATATACAATTACAGATGATAATAACACTATATATTAAAATTATTTTATCTATTAAGATTAGAGGTGTCAAAATTTATCAAGACGGTCCTTTCGTGTGTCGTGGACTAGTTCACCTTGCAGCCAACACCAAATGTAGGGGCACGTGACCAGCCCAACCGTACCACACTGAGAAATGTTAAATGGAGAGAGAGCTTGGATATGTGCAAGGGGAAGTTGTAGACTTTGTGTTGTGGGCTATCGACAAATATACGTTGCTTATTTTTAACAAAAATAAATGATAACCTGTTACCTGAGTCTCAAAAATCTTATCTTTACACGAGCCTAAGCCAGAGCCTGAAAACTCATATCAATACAGAAATGTGAAAAGAAAAATGAAAACCTATTAGGCGTAGCATGGTCTGGGGTAATTTTGGCCTTGCCTGGTTCAACTAGTGTGGCCTGCATAAAGAATCAACCGGCATATCCAAAATGGAATCGTGAGGTATAAATCCCACATGAATATTTACTGAAGATAATGAAGAAAATAAAAAGAATTTGGCAACCATTTTTAACAAGGTTGACATTTTAAGATGGAACTCACAAGTTCATGATAACAAGTTCCTAAAAATAGAACTTTACATTAATTAAATATCGAAATAATAATAGATAAGAATTATGCTACTTCTCTTAAAAAAGTGAAACTTTAAGTTAATGTTTGGCTAATGTTTATAATCGGCCAAATAAATTTTATCCACGTATTTTACGAGATCCATTAGTACTACTGACTTATCTATCATTCATTTTATCTATTTATAATTGAAGTTATTATAAATACTTTTCAACAACAGGATGAGATGGCCATCCATGTCCTTGCCCCCATCGGGGATTTTTAAGAGGTACGATGGGATCAAAATATTTCCATATACTGCGATTTTTAATTAATTATTTACTTTTTGAATATGATTTGAATTGAAATACATAAAAAAAAAAATGAAATAAAATTTTTGGGGATAGATTAGGGGACTGTGTCCCATGTCCCCTCCTGGTTTACCATTCGGGATGGAGATTTTTCATCCATCGAAGATAGGACAACACAGAAACGGGTTGAAACTATGATTACATAAAGGGCATACAAAAAATTTCGTGATTTGAATAATGCTACTTGTACATAATGAAGATATATAATAGTTTATATATAATCAAAAGATAGTGGAATTTTTTATTTATTTTTTATTTAGTTGAAAAGATTTTGATCCAATCATATCTCACTATCAAGTATATGTTTCATTTTGTAAACTATTGTGTCCACTTAGCACAATGATTGTTATTTTCATTCTAAATTGTGGGTGGGGCATGGCACGAAGATGGGGATGTATGAATGGTAGCCTAAAGTTGGATCAACAGGAAGTGCACGGAAACTGCAGAAAGGATAGGATGCACACAATTCACAATAACTAGGGCTGCAAAAGGTTACATATAATAATTTAGAGAGAGAAAGTTGAGGAATGTCTACCCACACGCACGCATGCAGAAGCTCAACCAAGACGTTTTTGCTTCATTAAACGTGTGATGTACAACCAAAATTTCAGAGGTGCACGAGGGCCTCCATTTTGTTTTTTTGTGCTTTTCTTGTTTTTATTTTTGCTAAAGTTTGGTACCCATCTTATTCTCTCCCTACCATTATTTCTTTCAAATTATTAGATACATTTTTCTTCATCTATATATGTAGAATAATGTTTGCTTCAGTAACGAAATATGTCTTTAGATGTGACCAGTGAGATACCATTCCATTCAACTCAAAACTTGCTGTTGATTTTTCTAGCGATCACAGCTTGTCAATTTATTTAGGATATTGACTTACAAATTACAATTCTTTGGAATGGGAAGAACCAACTAGTTACTCAATTTTTATTTTCTTTTAGATGAATATAAGATTATTTCTAGTATGATATAATATATTCTATTCATTAGAAATTAATGTAGCACCTTGAGGTGCAATGGGGTCTAAGCACAATGGGCATTTACTTTATTTGGTGTTCCTTGTTGGTGAATTGAACTTGATATGTAGCTACGACGCTTCTAGATAATACGAAGTCGTGGAATTCTCAAGTTTGGATTTTTTAGTTAATTTGTTCTTACTAATAGAATTCTTACAAGTTGCTATTGTTACACTTACTGATATGCTTAAACTTCATGGTCGATTACTTGATCCTATCTAACTTAGGGATATATTTAGAATGAGTAGAGAATACAATAACGTGTACGTAAATTGAAAGAGATTTTTGTTTTTGGTTAGTTTTGAAGAGAATTGGTCATATTAATTTGATAGAAAAACTATCAATTTAGATTGATTTGGACCATACTCATCCCTAAATTCAATCATACCTTTTTTTCTTTTTTCTAATTAGTATTTTGTGAACTATCTCAATCTGATATGATTGGCTGTGATACTGAATGACGTAAACGTTTATCTTTAATTTGACAGTTTTGAATATGAATTCGTCCCATTAATTGGCTGATTTTGTATTAGAGCGCTTTAAAGAGACATAAATTATTGAGTCTATTATTGCAAAAAGTCAACCATTTAAAAAAGTAGCATCGGATTATTGATTGCAGTCATGACACCTTTATTCGTTGTGGAATTTCATCTTTAACATGCACTCATAAGATGTGACTTGCCGGAGAAAATTAATCATGAAATTATATGTTTGAGGTTTTAGAGTAACATAATAGTCTTAGAGCATCTTGGACTCTATCAATCTGATTTTCTTAATTTTAGAGTCATTCCTTATTTAAGGAGTTGAATAATCTTTCTTTTATCGCAAAATAACAAATTTATAAAATAGGCATATACGAAGATAAAACATCTATACTAAAAGATGGGTGTAAGACTATCTTCAATGGTAGACAAAATTTTGTGGAATTCATTATTTCTCATTTTACTGTCATTTTCTTTTACACTAAATTTTTGTCCATCTATATTTTTACTTTTGGCGTAAAATTTGGTGTTAAGAGCGTCTAAAATGGTTTACACCAAATTTGGTACAATTTCGTGTAACCTCTGGACATGAGTAGCCTTATATGCTTCACATCAAACTATCCCTAGAAAGAGGCCATGTGTTGAACTATACAAGATAAAACAGCACGCTCTTGTGCATGGAGACTCGGTCTATGAATTTCCGCAACTGCATTGATGCAATCGGATTCCAAGGTTGCAATGGCCAAGGATTGATCTTCTGCAAATTTAGACCATTACCTGAACAGACTTCGCCGTAGCAGTCACCATCACCCTCCTTTCGTTCCGACAGATTGTCCCAATACCATAGAAATTCTGCCCTTCTTTAACCGCTGAATCACCATTAATTTTAAGTTTAGAAGCCTCTGGAGGTTTCCATTTGCTGCAATATGATACCTTTCAGTAAGATTCTTCCATCATGCCCATCTACCTGTTTTCTCAATTCCTTGAACTCTCTGGTATATGCAGCTGCATAAGACCAAACTTTGCTTGTCTCATGGTTTACCCCATCAAAAATACTTATATTTCTAACTCTTGTTTGGCTTCCATTTTGACCTCTATTTTTTCAAAAACTTATTTTCAATCATACATTCTTCCGTAAAATCACCATTACAAAATACATTTTTTCCAAAAATGGGACTTAAACAGGAGGGAAAATTACATAAAATATGAGTATTAATTTGTCTATTAAAGAGAATCTTCAACAATACTCTTTATTTTAAAGAACATATCTTTCAACGTGAGCATGTAGACTTTTTATATAAATCCAGCAACCACATTTTATTTCTCCATTTGAATATTTCCTAAAAAATATTGCCAACAATTAGATTGAGAGGAAATGTATAAAAAAACTCAAAAATAGGATACAGATATGCAACTTTTTAATCCCCTCTGCACAGTGATTAAAATAATCGTAGGCCCTCCCCTTGTGAGGGGAGGGTGTAACCGGTGTATGTAGCAAATTTTATTTATTTATTACCTGAAAGATGATACATTGCATGCGTGTGAATAGTCATGGGGGTAGGGGTAGGAACATGGAGCGGTCGTGTAACTCGGTGTACGTGTAGCAAATTTTTTTTATTTATTACCTTAAAGATGATACATTGCATACGTGTGAATAGTGATGGGGGTAGGAGTAGGAACATGGTGCGGGCCTCGGATGATTGACTGCACGTGTGGGAGGCCTATCCACGTGCACTCGTTTTCATTCACTGAAATTGATTGATTTTTGTCTGTTTGCAATTATTAATTTTCGTGTCCCTGTGACATTCATTTGTTTTCTCCCAGACCATTACAGTCTGATTGAATATCCAAACTCTCATTTCCCCCTATCAAGTGTCAGGACAAGTTTGTTTCCAACTTTTTAAACTTACTGGATTTCCTAGAATTGTTTCCATATTATGGAGTATGTTTGGCCATGTTTACTATTTAAAAGTGATTCTTTAATGAGTATTATTAACTGTATGTGAATCAAAATATCAGGTGATGTGACACTGAGAATTTATCATCACATAACGAGAAAATATAACAAAGATAAAATTTCAACTGAAAATCGATAAGTTAGATTGATTTCTAACAATCTTTTTTAGTGGGCACGATGAGTCTAAACAAGGATTGTTCTAAGAAAGTTTGAGCTTGAGTTAAATAACATGAAAAGATACAGGAAAATAAGTTAAACATGAAGAAAATTTAGCATGCCCGAAAAGTCTAACCAAGTGCTCCCATATGAACTAGTCAAAAGTACGTGAGACACATAATATTATATGATGCCTACCAAACTTTTTAGCTAGTATGTAGGTTGTCAAGTTGACAAACAGAATTTTAGAAAATTTGCAAATAATTGAGTCTCCTAGCGTAGTCATTGCTTCCCTTTATAAATATGAGTGATTTTTCACTTAAAATCTTTATATTGCACGAGTGTAAGATTATATCTATCACGACTTTAACTTGATCGTTATAGTCAAATGAGCTATTATCTCCCTATGTTCGGCAGCATTGTATTGAAGCAACGTGACATCAACTATTCGGCAAATTTCGAAGTCAATAATGGTGTAAAGTCTTAAATTCAAAAACTTATTTTCAATCAACTATTTTTCAAAAAAAATAATTTTGTACATGAACCCTTAAGTTTTCTCTTTTTAAACCACAAATTCTCAATAAAAAATTATTTTTTCAAAATTCTAATAAATCTGTTGAGACTAAAATTTCACATTGAATAAATATCAAAATATAGACCAACATATAAGACTTGTGCTCTTCTTAATAAAGTTGATCTTTTAAGATGAAATCACAAATCTTAATATGAAATCAGAGTTCATTCACGTGTTCATTTTTTTAAGTTTTGATCGGATCGAATTGTTTATTGAATGTAAATGAGTTTTGATACCATATTAAGACTTGTAGTTCCATCTTAAAAGATCAATTTTATTAAGATGTGTAGTTCAAATTTTTATAAATTGGTTTATGTTTTCATCTTTATTCGATGTGGGATTTTAACTTTAACAAAATCTACATCGAGCATGCATTTTCCCTAGTTTACACAAAATCTAGATAAATTTTTTTTACACAAAATCACAATATCGATGCGTTTTCTTTTCTGAGCTTTTCCAATAAATTGAATTAAATGTAAAGGCAAGTGCCAAACTCCCAATCCAAGAAAGATAGATTATTTTGGCCAACTGTCATTGTCACACCTTGTTCATGGATGGTCCATGGTGCTGTTGCTACACCAGCCACAGTTAATTACTGCAGAAAATTTACTACTGAAACTGAAGAGGCTAAAAATCAACCCACAAACTGCCATTGCCTGTCTNCTAAAAATCAACCCACAAACTGCCATTGCCTGTCTTCTGAAAAGTGGTGACAAACTCCATGGATAGGGTTTGCCCGGGTATCCCGACCCTTGTTTTGTCTGATCTAATATTTCAATTAAAACTTGATTTATATGAATTAATATGAAATTCGAATATTTAACACTTTTATCGTCTCAAATAGTCAGTTTTAATCTAGCTTGGTTCCATCACTGCACATGTGACTCTTTGGTTCTACACGTAGAATTCT
>CAIGRN010055971.1:0-10964 GCA_903798345.1 Fraxinus anomala
ACCAGAAAATCGCATCACCAAAATGAACTATGCGACCACATAGTTATAGGTCATGTGGTAGCATAGAACAAATAAATTCAGCCTTGAAACTCTCAGTAATGGTCTGTGTGGCCGCAAGAAATTAACACTATGCGACTGCACAGTGTTAATTTTTCTTTGCCGGACAGCATTTAGTATTGTGATTATATTTTCCTCTCTCGATATCTGATTGAGGCGATTCAAGATGCGTTGAAAAGCTAACTTAAAGGGCTACAACTTTGATTCATTTATAATCTTCCAATTCGATCGTTTGCTATGTCAAAAATAGGTCTCAAATTGAGACTGAAAATTCAATGCATAACTTTTCGATTGGAAATTGATGTGTGATCTTACTTTGACGATATTTCATCCCTTTGACTTCTTTCTTCATCCAATTGACCTCTAACACTCTCAAATCTTCATTGTGAGGTTCAACATGACTTTTGAGTATTTGCACTTTAGTCCTCGAACTTTCGCTTTCTTTCAATTGCACTTTAGTCCTCGAACTTTCGCTTTCTTTCCTTTTGGTCTTTTTCCACTTATTTCTTCCAAATCACGCTATATTCATTGAATTGCCACCTAAATCAAAATATGAACGTAATGAGTACATTTTGACATTGATTAATCATACAAGCACATAAAATAAGGAGGAAAAAAATATGTATTTTACATTCCTATCGGTACGTAATGATTCTCCAATTACTTTAGATATGCTTCTCATTCAACTTTTGTGGTGCCTACGAGGACAATGGGAAGGCGTAAAACAAGGATAATTTAATAGACCCATTAGCCCGTGTCAGTAGGAGACAATACACATTGGAATGCCTTTTCCAAGAGATTAATGAGGCATTCTGTGGCTATTATGATCAATCCAAGAGACAGCAACATGGAAATCTGTCTATAGACACTCGATTTTGTAGCTTTTATGATCAATCCAAAAGATAACAATATTAAAATCTGTTTGTAGACATTTGCTTTTCGGAACCTGAGTTTGATGAAAGAATAAGAACCTCTTGGAAGTTCCACTAGAAATCTTTCACTTCATTTCAATCAATCGTTGAAGCTTCTATTAACTAGCCAATGGGGGATAGTAAGTGGATGCGGGATGACGATAAATGTTGGTATTTTAACAGGGAATTGGAGTTGTCGTGCTTCTAGGGAGATCTTGAAGTCAAATCCATAATTCAGTGGCTAGCAGCGTCTCAAGCACTAAGACCTTTCATCTTAAATTACACATTTGGTTTGGAGACCTAGAGGAAGTTTGACAAGGTAGTAGAATGGATTATATCCCAACAATGGACTATGGGAGATCTTTGGGAAATGTTGATCAAGTATTCTAGGCAGAAATTGAAGAAACAAACCAAACTTAGCTCCTTCAATTGGCTTCTTCCCTCATTATATGATGATGATGATCCCTTGATGATGGACGCGTCATTTACTTAATAAAATTCTTCGCCTATGTTTGTTTTCACATCGTTTATGAGTTTCTGAACTTCTTTTAGTTGTTTATACTAAACTAAAAATAAGAAATAACTCAGTTTTCCACCCACAGTGTAAGCCTTCTGATTTAGGCAATTCCTTGAGAAAATGATCTCAAGTCGAGTATGTTTAGCCGTCAATCTTGATATATATCCAATTGAGTGAATTGTAGATTTCAACAAAGGTTGGTGGTAGGGGTGCAAGAACATCTTAGGTCCCCATGTTTGTGTAAAACTTGTTGCATCCTATATTTTGTACGTTGATAAAATACAAACAATCGTACTAATATATCAAAGGCTTTTAGAGTTGTTTCAACTTGGTATCTAAGTGGCAAATAGGTTTAAGTTTGCTTGCTACCTGATTATGAAAGTTGTATATTAATTTTTTTTTGTGGATATAAACTTCTTTACTTTTTTTTAGTATTTGTTACTTTTTTTTTTTATTTTCAATTACTTTTTTGAATTTGTGTCACTTTTTTGAATATCTGTCACTTTTTTTTTTATCAGTTTCTTGAGGTTTCTATCACTTTTTTGAGTAACAAACATCATTTTTTTTTTAATAAAAGTGACATTATATGTAAAAATTACACTTTACTTTAAAAAGTGACATTAAAAAAGTAATTTTCATATGATTTTTCAAAAGATTCTTAATTTTAAGAATATTTTTGTAACTTGCCCAAGATTCTATGGGCACCATATAGGATCTATGCCTTGAAAGGCCCATGATAAGCCTATTTTGAGCCATGTTGAGCTTAAGCTAGGCCATAAAAGGACCAAATTTGATCTACACATCTCAGCAATTTTATTTATTTATTTATTTATTTTGGCTAACATAGTAACCTCTTTTTGTCCAAAAAATTAAAAATACTAGTTTTTACATTTTAAAAAAAAAATACTTGTTTTATTAAAATATACCATGTCATTGTATAAAATAAATATTTTAATTTTTTTAATTAAAAATCAACATTTTTTTACTAATTACATGTAAGGGTAACATATTTGTTATCGTGTTACTTGTAGAGTATTGTCAATATATTTTATTTTTTTTATTAAAATGCAAAATTTTAGAGTGACATATATGTTATAGTATGTTACTTTTTACTAAAAAATTGTATAAGGGTGCTGATAAGTGCATATTTATGCATCAGAGCTTATATTCTTATTCAATTATATATAAATTAAGTGAATATCTACTTAATTCGAGTAAATTATGCCACTTGTAGGAAAATCCCAAGTTGAATAAAATTGTTGTGAAAAAGGTTTTTTGGTGCTTAACTGAAGTTGATTAGAAGCAATTCAAGATTAACTGAATTGCAAGTGATAAATTGAAATTATTAATGGAGCATTCGATAAAATTTATAAGTTTTGAGAGCTAAATTCGACATTTGAAAATTTTGGGGATTAAATTATATATAAACTTCCAAAACTTGCATCGGGTTAATAATTAATAATTTTTAGATGAAGAGGACTTAACTATAAAGATTAGAAGATAAAGAAATAAAGTTGCATGAGAAAAAGAGTCCAATTGAAAAAGGAAATTATTTTCTATTTCTTTTCAAGCACTTTGTGGAAACCATTTGGAACAAGGATTTTAATCTAAATATTGTTCTATAAATATATACCTTAATCCAACAACTGAAAGAAGCTTATAGAGTTTCATTATACACATATAATCAAGTCAAAGATTATGGGATTCATTATAAACATATTAAACAGACCACATGAGTCGCTTGGGACACAAAAGAAAGATCAATTTCAAGAAAATGGAGCCCCAAAAGGAAAGAATCAATCAAGAAACTAAGGTTACAAGATTTTTACAAGAAGAATGTGGTTTCTTTGTGCAAGATTTTCATATTTTTCTCATTTTTACTTAAAATCCGTTGATGTACTTCAATTCTTGTATTTTTTTCTCACATGATGTGTAATTGATTAATTAGCTAGGATTAACGAATGTAATTTAGTTTTGATTATTAATTTTATTTAAAAAGTTTTAAATCTACAATTGATATTGTGAATAATTTTTACTTCTATTCTTTATCCTTAGGGTTAGTTGACCACTAATTCATTAATTAAGACTTATTCGAATTCACATAAAGCTATGATGGATTGATTTAATAGGGTAAGATTGAACTAAACTCGAGAAAGGTAAAATTAATTTAGAAGAATTCAGCCGTGTACATATAATCAATTGTTATAAAATTTGATGATAAGGATTAACGGGATGGATATAGAGAACTCATGAATCCTAACATTTAAACCATCATTAAAAACACACTCTTTAATTGTTGAAGTAGATTTATAAATAAAAATTAAAGATACCTCTATTTGTTTTCAATCAAATTAAAGTTAGGAATTGTTAAACTAGCGGTTAGATAGTAGTTCTCGTGAAAATAATAATTCAGACTCTTAGGTTTACTCTATTACTTATTACAATCTGTACACTTATGGGATTTAAAATCGACAACATGTGTTACTCTTACCAACATAATAAACAACATTTGCTTTTATTATATCACCGTGTGTAACACATTATGTTATCCATATGAAACAACTCAACATAACTGCCCAGCAACACAATCAATCAAAACATGAGTAACACATTATGTTACTCGTATAAAATCACTCCACGTCATTGTTTCTACCACTACAATTGCTATCACAAAATGCGAGTAATACATTATATTACTCGTTGAAATCACTACAAATCCCTATTTGTTGCCACCACTACAAGAAAATGCGAGAAACATATTATGTTTCCCTTTCTAAATCACTCAAACACGAGTAACCTAATACATGAGCAACAGATTATACTACTTATCTAAAATCACTCGACATAACTATCTCTCACCACAATCACCACATAAAAATACGAGCAATACATTATGTTAATCATGTGAAATCACTACACATCTCATTCTTGGTCAAGATCCACCACTAGCACTATTGGTTTAAATCAACCACCAACACCTAGAGGCAAACCACCACCATTTTTTACCTCCATTTTCAAACGATGCTCTACTGATAAAAAATTGGAGATTCAGATCCACCATCTAGATATCATCACCTCTACTAACTCCTCTAACAATACAAAATTGAGGATTACGAGTAAATTCAATATTAGAAAAAATATACTAATTGTAGGAAATTGTGACTTCCATCTTCGAAAACATTAACTCACGCCTAATGCTTATTAAAAATTAAGCTATCCTATAGATTCATCCACCAAACATTCATAATGTATAGATACTAAACTCACCAGCTACCTCCCTGTAAGATCCAGACCTTGTGTTCAAGATATCCTCTTATGTATTGTCCGCTCTGAAGTGCCTAAACTCATTTTTCTCTTCACAGATTTCTATTCCATCCCTCAAGATTCAAACACAAGACCCTTATAAGAGATTTAAGTTGAATTCTGGTACTAACTTATCTATATTGCTTTAGCTATCTTATCAGCATTTACGGTTCCTCCTGATGCTATACTAACTTCTAGTACAATATCGTTCTTTTGACATATCACATCAATTCTAGCTAAGCATGTAACATATATGATAGAATGAGTCGCACTGAAATCAACAAGAACATACATAGGATTGCCAAAGACAGATCTGTGCGGCTTCATCATGGGTCTTGGTGAACACTCGAGCTTTGATGAATTAAGTGTGACACTTTTGTTGATGTTAAGTCACATTTTGTCCTCTATATGGTCACACATTTTTTTTGTTGATAATCTAGCTTATGTTATGGTAGCTAGTTAGACTTGTTTAGTTCTATTACAAGTTGATGTAATTGACAAGTATGGAGTAGTGGTAATATGTAGAATTGTGTATAGAATATCATTTTATTTTGCATCATGTATGGCTATATGAAAGGGAGCCGTGTACTGCCAGTGTTGTTGATTTAATCAATCAAAGTTTCTCTCCTCTTTGTCTTCTATACTCTAACAGTGGTATCAGAGCTTCTAAGATCTTTGAAGGATCGAAAAAGTGCTGAAAAAATTGAAGGAGAAGGGTGAGGTGAAGAAACTGTCCAAACTGATAAGGAAGAACAAAACCGGTGAACTTCACATAAATACGGTAAGTGTCTTCCATATATGGTGAGTATAGTGTATATCCAGTAATTTCTCTATTTTCTCAACAAAATAGTCTTTCTTGAAAATCCAGTATGCACATTGCAGGTATGGCAAGCCTTGTGTAAAAATCGATAAGTTGCGTACAAATTCGGTACCTTCAAAAATACCAGCAAACACGAGAGAAAACCAGTAAGAACCCTTCAGAAATAGCTGAGTGATTTTCAGCACCTTTACCTTCAGCATTCACAGGAGAGAACTATGACTTCTGGTTTGCAAAAATGAAGGCATACTTGAATGCCTATGACTTATGAAAAATCACTGAGACTGGAGTTGAACCACCACATCTAATAGCCAATCCTACCATAGCCCAACTGAAGCAACATAGTGAGGAGATAGCCAAGAAGTTTAAGGCTCTTTTTTGCATTCAGTCAGCAGTCTCAGATGTCATATTCACAACAATAATCACTTGTGAGACTACAAAGGAGGCATGTGACATGTTGAAGGAGAAATTCAAGGACAATGAGAGGACAAGGCAGATGCAGGTTCTGAACTTCAAGAGAGAGTTTGAAACTCTAAAAATGAAGGATTCTGAAATGGTGAAGGAGTTTGCTGATAGGCTGATGAAGGTGGTTAACCAAATCAGATTACTTGGAGATGATCTTCCATACAAAATGGTAGTAGAGAAGGTATTGGTTAGCTTACCAGAAAGGTTCGAATCTAAGATATCTTCATTTGAAGATTCAAGAGATTTGTCCACTATTTCCTTGGCTGAATTGGTAAATGCTCTCCAAGCTACTGAACAGAGGAGATTGTTTAGGCAAGAAGACTAAGTTGATTGTGCTTTTTTTTTTTTTGCAAAAGGAAAGCAGAGGACTCAAACAAATTTTGGTGGAAAGAAGCCACAAAATGAAAAGAAGGAAATGGAAGCAAAAATTTCACAAAAGAATACTAAGTACCCTCATTGTCCACATTGCAAGATAAAAGGTCATTCTCCTAAGTATTGCTTGTTCAGGCCTGGTGTTCAATGTAGGTCATGTAAGCAATTTGGGCATATTGAAAGGGTGAAGGAAACTCAGCAAGCAAAGGTTGCTGAAGATCAAGCTGAAGAACATCTTTTCTCAGCCTTGAATCAAATGGTCAGCAACAACAAACATATATGGTTACGTGATAGTGGCTGCACTCATCACATGTCATCAAATACAGATATTTTTGTAGAGATGGATGATAACTACAGATCTAGGGTAAAGGTTGGAAATGGGGAGTATGTGGTAGTTAAAGGTTTTGGCAAAGTCTCAGTTCAAACTCCATCAGGTAAGAAATTCATTTCAGATGTCTTATGTTCCAAATATTGATCAGAATTTGATAAGAGTTGACCAACTAATTGAGAAGAACTATACCTTAGTATTTAAGGATAATAGTTGCTCAATTCTAAATCAAAACAATGTGGAACTAATGACAGTTGATATGAAAAACAGAATTTTTCCTTTGGAATGGAAAAGCATGAATTTACAAGTTTATACCAGCATGGTGGTTAATTAAGTCTAAATTATGGCATAAATAACTTGGACATGTTAACTATACTTCACTTAAACTTTTGAGTGAATAAGAGTTAGTGGAAAATTTGCCAAAGATAGAAGATATTATGTGTGTTTGTGAAATCTGCCAAAAAGGAAAATAGGCCAGACTTCATTTCCCCAGAAATCAAGCTAAAAGAGCCCAAACTAAACTTCAACTTATACATTTTGATGTTTGTGGTCCTAAGAAAATCTCAACCCTGAATGGTAGTGTGAGTTATATGCACATACATAATGTTAGAAGAGATAAGCTAAGTTAGAAAGCAGATGCTGGAGTTCTGGTTGGATATAACAATGCTAAGGGCTATAGAGTTTACAATCCACAAACTAGCAAGGTTGTTTCCTGTAGGGATGTCAGGTTTGATGAGAAATCTTCATGGAATTGGGAGTCAAATATTGTGGATAGAACTGAGGCTCCAAGATTGACTTCTCAAAATGAAGATGCTAGTAATGATGAAAATGAAGATGCTGGTAATGATGATGAGGAAATTCAAAATGAAGCTGAACCTGAAGGTGAAACAGATTCAGAAAATGAAGGATTGAGAACCAAATCACTTCAGGACATTTATGCCACCTGCAACTCTGCTATTCTGGAACCAGTAAGCTATGATGATGCTGCACAATCTAAGAAATGGATAGAGGCTATGAAGGATGAGTTGACAGCAATTGAAAAGAACAATACTTGGCTGCTTGTTGACAAACCAAGAAACAAGANAATGCAGATGGTTCAATCAATAAACTCAAAGCTAGACTGGTAGTTAAAGGTTATTCTCAGCAATTTGAGATTGATTTTACTTATACCTTTGCACCAGTGGCTAGACTTGAGACAATAAGAGTGCTATTTGCATTGGCTGCACATTCAAATTGGATGATATATCAGCTAGATGTGAAGTTTGCTTTTCTGAATGGAGAGTTAAATGAGGAAATTTTTATTGAACAGCCTGAGGGTTTTATCAAAAAGGGTGAAGAAGATAAGGTATACTTGCTAAAGAAAGCCTTGTATGGCTTGAAGAAGGAATCTAGAAGTTGGTATAGCAAAATTGACAGCCATCTATGTAGTCTTGGATTTAATAAAAGTGTAAACGAGCAAACATTGTATATTAAATCTGTGGAGAAGGATTTTCTCATCATTTCACTCTATGTTGATGATCTCTTAATCGCAAGAAACAATGAAATCTTGATTAATGAGACAAAGAATGAATTGAAGAAGAATTTTGAGATATCTGATCTAGGGAAGATGAAATATTTTCTTAGAATGGAGGTTGATCAGTCCGATGAAGGCATTTTTGTTTCCCAGCAGAGATATGCCAAAGAAGTGTTGAAGAAGTTCTATATGGAAAATTACAAGCCAGCTAACACTCCTTTGGTCCATAACTTAAAGCTGATAAAGGATGATGGTGCAAGCAAAATTGATGGAAAAGTGTATAGAAGTTTGGTTGGATGTTTGCTATATCTTTCAGCCACAAGACCAGACATAATGTTTGCTATAAATCTACTGTCTAGATTCAGACAAGAGCCTAGGCAAATTTATTTTCAAGTTGCCAAAAGAGTGCTGAGGTACATCAAAGGGAGTGAGAACCATGGAATTAGTTACAGGAAATCAGAAGAGCTGGTGTTGACAGGATTCACTGATAGTGATTGGGCTAGTTCAATGTATGATATGAAGAGTACCTCAGGTTATACCTTTTTATGCTGGATCAAGTTTTATCTGTTGGAACTCAGTTAAACAAAAAATGGTAGCTCAATCCACAGCTGAAGTAGAATATATAGCTGCAACTGAAGCAACTAATCAAGCTATATGGCTGACGAAAATTTTGAATGACCTGAAGCATAAACAATTTGAGGCCACCACCATTTTGTGTGATAATCAATCAGCTGTGGCCATTGTGAAAAATCCAGTGGAAAACTTGTGTATAGAATATCATTTTATTTTGCATCATGTATGGCTATATGAAAGGGAGCTTTGTACTGCCAGTGTTGTTGATTTAATCAATCTAAGTTTTCCTCATCTTTGTCTTCTATACTCTAACAAACTTTTTCCCTCTTTACTTCATCATTCTCCTTACTCAGCATTATATTGCCCGACATCCTTGAGCATAACGGTTTGGTTGACCACACCTATAGAAGGCATTTTGCCCAACATAACATTCTCCTTTATGGTTCTTCTTGCATTTAAGGCATAGAGGTATAGCGATGCTAGCTTGACCAGCGTTGAGTCCATTATTGGGATTTTTGTGTAGACTTGATTCTCTACTCTTATTCTGATCAACCCATTTTTGTTTTCCAAACGCATTCCGTTGACCCTAAAATTTCTGTTTATCCCTAGTTATATCAAAGTCTCGCCTTATTCACAACTTCCCTAAACATAGTCAGCTCCTAAGAACTTACAATTTGCCTTATTTTATAATGCAAGCCCCACTCACACCGTCTAGACTTCTACTCAGTGCTACCAATTGTGGCATATACCGATGCAGTTGCTCAAACTTCCTCTTGTATTTGATAATGTCCATATCTGACGAGTTTACTGATAATTTTTTTAAGCATAAATTAGATGCATGATGTAAAACCTTAATTACGTTGGTATAACCTAGACATTTCTAGGTACACATAAAATCCATACTACGTGCTCAAACCCTTACTTTTAAACTAATATGAAATTTTTCATAACTTATATCAGACACAATCATGACTTCAAAACGTAATCGATATTGTATTTCATCAAAATTTTCATTTTACCTCATGTTTGGAGTGGCACGGGACAGGAACAGTGATGACTCATAATTCAGTAAAAATTTTGATTCATCGTAAAATATTCGAAAATTTGAAACAATTAAGATTTTAATGCAAGTCTACAGAAAAGTAAAACCGCACTCTAATATAAAAAAATGTAGCACCTCAAGCACTAGGGACCCCTAACACTATTAAAACCTGGAACTAGCATAATCATACATTTAATTTCATAAAAGGGTGGATATTAACTTGGACCAAAAGCTCTAAGAAGTTGGATGTTTTTTTTTACCATTGGACACCTTTCTGAGAAAATCCGCTTGGTAACCAAACAAAGTCCATAATTTACAAAATTTGAATTGTAATCATATTACAGCTTGGAGAATTATATGTTAAAAGTTTGTATAAAAATTCAATCGATAGATGGGTCAAAATGGGCCAAACATATTCTTTCATCACTTGTAAGATTCACATATCCCCAAACTTATTATTTTCACTCATTTCAAGTGTGTGAACTAAGACTGAATTTTATACTATCCTCACCTTTCTAGTTTAGGTAAATCTCACTAGTTACTAGTCAATATGTCAATAACCAAGGATTCTCCATAGTTTGATTGCTTCAATCTCTAGGACTTAACTAGTTTAATAATCGCTTATCAAAAGTCAAATTTTCTCAAATAAGTGTTTGAGACATAACCAAGGCATTTGGTGCGTCTTCTGTTTTATACACATGCTTTTTCTGATTTTCTAATTAATTTTTTTTCAACCTTTTTTTTCTTTATTTGAAACATTCTCACCCTTAAACTTTCTAAATGACCCATGTAACAACCTTTCAGCCGATGACTCCCAAGTCAGATGACCATAGGGCACCAAGTTTAAAGACCCTTACATGCTTAATTGCTCGAGTCATAAGGCTACGAAGAGAAATTTTCAAATAAAATAATAATTTTTTATGCCTCGATTAGTGTAATGTCACTTATTAAACATCAATTTAAGAAAAAACAACATCTAACTTGAGATTTTCACCCAATTTCATTCCATTGAATTTAGACAATCCACCAAGATTTTTTTTTACACATGGAATCCCCATTTATCTCA
>CAIGRN010055977.1:0-12001 GCA_903798345.1 Fraxinus anomala
AAATTAAAGAAACTAAGAGGGAGTAAAACAAAAGGAAACTAACAACCACATTTACTAAGGGCGTCTCCAATTAGGGGCCAAATTTGGTGTTGTGTCAAACTAATGTAGAATCAATTGGAATTCCAATCGAGAACTTATAAGTAGTAGAAGATAAGCAAAAGAAGAAATAGGCAGTAAGAAATGGGGGAAGAACCGGAGAGAATGGGAGAGAATACCGGAGAACAAATTCATGGAGAAAGACATAGAGGATAAAACTTTTCCAACAAGCAAAACATATCATTAAATTTCTTCAATTCATCATCTCCTTTCAAACTTACAATACAAATCATATGTAAAAGAAAACAAAACCTAACGAGAAAGGGCTTGGACCAAACCCATTAATACAAGCCCAATAACAGAGCATAAACATAACTAGCCCAAAATTAGGAGTCCAAAATAGGTGATGTCATCGTCAACTCTCTTGGGATGGGAGAAAAATTCGACTCTGTCGAGTAGACAAAACACAAAAGGTTGCAGTCCACTTGATACCAAAAAGGTCCCATACCATATCTCCATTCAATGCTCAGTCTCTAAACTCATGCCATGGTGGACGATCTTTATGAAGAACCAAATATCAAAATTCAACGGTTGATAACAGTGAAAGCTGCAGCTTATCCCTAAGAATATGATCCAACTAAGGAGAAAATCTCTCTTTTTAATCAAATACCGATACTGAACTCCAAATAGTTAACACTTATGCAACTCATTACCAAAATTTTCATGTGGTTGTGCATAATGAAAAGCACAAGAAGTTAGCACTGAAGACTCGCCTGTAGAGACAAAAGATTGCAACATCAAAAGCTTGAATGTGGCTCGATTAGAAAACAATTCTTCTACATTGAAATTATAAATTTTATTTAAGTGAGATGGCCAATCAAATAGGAAATCTTTATATGAGTGATCTAAAAACTTTTTCTTCAATTTTTAGTAAATTGGATCAAAGAGAAATAATAAAGAATAGTAATTATTAGTAGAGTACCCTTAACTTATATTGCATGTGAAAAATAAGTTTAAAATTTTCACGATTGAAGATGATTTGTCTTTAAAAGTTGGCATGAAATTTAGCAACTTTATCAACAAGATGACAAGCTAACACAACATGTCGATAATTAGTTGAAAATATCCTAATATTAATAGGAAAATTATGCAATCTAGTAATGGCCTTGGAGAACAATGTAGCAACCCATGGAACCTCATGTAGTTGAGGGAGAACAAAAACAATGTCAACGTGAAAATCATGCAACATAGTATCATACGTTCACATTGTAGGTCCAAAATGATAAGACAATATTTCGCATTAGCCACAGTATCTAGCATCCTAACTATTGTAGCATACAAATTCATGGATGTGCTAGTGAGAGATGCAAATGATGATATAATCGAGAAAAAGATATCTTGCACTACTTCATCACAAAAGGGGGATTGGGTGCTGTATAGCAAATAATATTAAATATTAAAATAAAAGAAACTGAATATTAAAGTAAAGAAATTTAAATAAAAACTAGAATACTGTAAAAATTTTATGAAACTCAATTAAATTGGAGATTAGAGTAAAGAAAATGGAGTAAAGAAATTGAAGACTAGAATACTGAATATTAAGTAAAGAAATTAGAGATTGATTGAAGTAAATTGATATGAATTGGTAAAAAAATTTCACGTATTTATAACCAAAAAAATGCATATGTTTCAACTACATTTGATTTTCAAATTCAAATTTTGAAAAATTGAAAATTTTACATTATGTGCCTGCCTTTGACAAGGCAGCTGCCTGCAGGCAGCTGTTTTTAATTTTTTTAATGAAGCTCAGCTCGGCTCATCCAGGCTAAAAATGGCCCTCGAAACGAGTCTGTCGAGCCACATGGGCTGGCTCGGGCTTGAGCCAATGCCTCGAAATGGGGCTTAGCCCGAGCCTCGGCTCGATGGTCCAAGCCACGAGCCGTCCAAATCGACGAGTCATTTTGACATCCCTAAATAAATGCACTACATATATGAAGTACACGTGCACACAAAACACAATAACAAATAAATGAAGAAAGGGTATTAAAATTTCGATTAGGTTTAAGTGATAAAATTATAGAATAAACATTGTCATTTCTCTAAGAATTCACAAACATTTTAAGGGTATGTTTGATAGATATAATTGAGAAAAAAATGTATTTTAAGTAGTGATATGATGAAAAATATGTGGTTAAAAAGTAAGCAAAAGTTATTAATGTGATGTAAAATATTATTTTATTGAATAATGTGTAATTGAAAATGAGTTTTGAAAGAATGTATTTTGAAAGAATATATAAAAAACAAAGGCTAAGTACAAATCCAAAAATTAAGAAGTCAAACTTTTATAGCTTATTATTGCCACAATGGACCAGATTGCTCAAAGATTTACCAACATTTGTTTCCATAATTTGATTTGCATTAGAAAATAACCAACCATCTCATACAAAATTCAGACATAATAAATTTAATTTACAAGACCATAATCATCGTTACAAATAGCAAAAAAAATTGTTTACACAGTGCATTCAAAGTCTCATTTGACAGCATATAGGCTTTTTGGTACAGTAACCTCCTTAATAGAATACATTAACCTCCTTAATCTTCGAAGGAAACTTCCATTATTGTATGTCCGAATAGTAATGTGACAGGAAGACGAAGTTAGATGAGCAAAGAGCACAAATATCCCTCATCTCTCTGAAGAAAGCAAATCATCTTGCCATTTCTTAATGGAAGCTCATATTCATTTCTTTTCATAAAATTATTGACAAAATTAAATCAATCAATAACAAGCATTACTCCGGATTCCAGAAAAATAGAATACATTCCAGATTCAACCAAAACTCAAACCTTTGTATAGCAAAGTAAAAAGAATTAATCTACTTGTATAATGATGATTGACAAGGTTTGTTGACAATATTGGATGTGGCAAAATTCGGACAGTTGATTTAAAAAAAAGTTTTCGAAATTTTGAATTAATCTACTTGTACAATGATACTAAAAAATAGTTAAACCCGATGCTGGGCGTTGTTCGAGGGATGTCTGGCTAGAGCTCAATGACTTCAAGCAACGAAGCTTTTGCACCCTCAGTTTTTTAAACAAAAAAGGCAAAATCTATAAGACAATTATTGACAAAATTAAATAAACTGTTGACAATTATCTCTAAGAGGAAATCTCAAAAGGCACATTCTCAACATAAATCTTCCTCAATGCCATATCAGCTCAGTTGGAGTTCACAGAACTTCCAGCAATAGCAAGCTGAATAACAACAATACTCAGTACAAATGACGTGAGCAGGGAGTTGAGCGCATCAAAATCAAGCCCGGAAAATGATACGTTGATTATCGAGGGAGGTCGAATGACACGGTCGAGAGCAAAGTGGGTGAAAGAGGCAATGTGATTGTTTGCTCAAGTTACGGTGAACGAAATGTTGAAGTTAACAAGCGAATGAACAACTTCCATGAAGGGGTTGATGGCCGAAACCGATTGGAGCAACATAATTCAAGCAACGGATTCAGAAGCTAAGGAGTGAAGCTATGTGACCATAGAGCACACTTATGCGTTCGGTCGCATGCATGGATATTGAAACTGTTTGGGGATTTTCTGTTTGATCTATGTGACTGCATAGAATTACACTATGCGGACGCATTGAAATTTTTCAAATTTTTGCGTAATCTTCTATTTAAATTAAAACTCTTTTATGGATTTTTTTTTATTTTGACTTAATTTTGTTTTTAACTATGTTTTATGGGTTCCATATAAATAGGACCTATTTTTTCATTGTAATATACAACACATTATTGAGATTTATTTTGCGAGACAAAATTGCTTTCAATCCATTATTCTTCGTTGGACAATTTGTGGATTTATTAAGAATCGTTCTTGTCGCGTTCAAATCAATCGAGTGAGATTCTCAAATATTCATTCAAAATGGTCAACATATTGTTCGAGTATTTGTTTGTTATTTTGATTCGTTATTTTTGATTAAATCCAAAACTTTGATTACTAGGATTTCTTGGGTTCGATTTCAATCTATATTCTTCGCTACATGGGTTCACATCAGTTGGTATCAGAGTGTAGGCTCCAAAATCAAGGTTATATCTTATTTTCGTTTGAGTCTGTATTTCTTTTTTATTACGTTCTTCTATTTAAATCTTTTTATCCGTAATTTTTTCGTCAAAAATTCAAAAGTTGTTTTTGTGCTCATTTTATGTCCAAATAACTTCCGTTTTCTTTCCCGTGTCATAATTGAATTCCGAGTCAAAAAAATTTCGAAATTTTTTTTTCGCAAATTTCAAAAATTCAGAAAATTCTGTGAACATTGAAATTCAAAAAAAATTATATTTGTAATTATTTATTTTGGAAATTGTCGGCCAATTACGTTATTTATTGTGACAAATTCAAGAACCACTTTCTTGAATTCAAAACTCCATTCCAATCATCCAAATCAATTCATTTTCTTTCTTGAATCTTCAAAATTTCCAAAATCTCACTCAAAATTTCTATTTGAATTCTACGAGAATAATTCCTGGTTGAGTTCGAATTTGTCTTTTGAAGCACTTTGGCGAAAGTATTGAGTGAAAAAAGGTCGAATGGTGAGATCAATAAAGGGAAAAAACTTAATTGAGTGATACACGAGCACACATTTGTGAGGCAGAAATAAATTTTAGATTTAGGATGTCTGACAAGGACGGATCAACACCAAGTCGAGACAACAACCAAACCAACATGTCGGATTGAGATGATATGTAGGTTTGAACAATTATTTAACGATGTACAGGATAAATTGGATAGACAAGACACAGAGCTTGCCAACTTGCATTGGAGAGTTCCATATATATGGAGACATGGTAGGCGGGAGCCTAGGATGGAGGTCCGTGAAGAATATGATTATGGGAATGATGTGGATGAGGAGGCAGTAATCAATGTTGAAATAGGTAGGATGAGAAATAGAGGAGCTAGGCTTGAATGAATGGATTGAAACTTGGTTGGAGACGAGGTAGATAGGAATATGGACAACATAAAATTGTCCATTCCACCATTCAAAGGAATGAGTGATCCGGAGACTTACTTGGAGAGGGAGAAAAAGTTTGAATTGATCTTTGACTACCACAACTATTTAGAGGAGAAAAAGGTGAAGATAGCGGTCCTTGAATTCACCGACTATGCAATCACTTGGTGGGATCAAGTGGTGATAACGTGGAGGAGAAATAGGGAACGACCGATCAATACATGACAATGCTCAGTTGTGCTATGATCAAATGGCTATAGACAAAAGAAAAATGATAATAACAAGGAAGAAGTTTCTCTAGCTTTTTCTTGATATCAGATTGAGTTCATCGACCTACAAGGATTTATACCTACAAATGATTATAGTTTTGTCTCTTCCCTATATAATCTGCTAGATTTAATTGAATAAAGAAAGAAAACGATGAAAACGAGGTCAATTTTCTACCATCAGCTTTTATGATTTCTCTCCTGATTTTGATGTGGCCTAACAAGGGTGGGAATGGTGGAAGAGGCGGGCGACGTAATCCTAGAATGTTCAGCAGCAATTTGGGACTTCTGCGGTCTGCAACATCATGTTATATGTTACCTGTTACCTTAATCATTGCCCTATGATTGTCTTCCCAATTCTTCTACCTTTGTAGTGCGTGTATGTATTGCTTTTTCACTATGTAAAGCTTGTATTAATAGTAGTTCTGCAATGGTCCAGAATGCAAGTAGAGGCAGAAATGGGGCTCCAAAAAATATAATAGGAAGCTGAGGAGCTCACAAGGTTATATATATTTATCAGTTCATCTTGTTAGGTTTCAGCTTCTAACTGTTTATAGCTTCTAAATTGTGGAAGAATGCCTGGACTGACTGAAAAATTGTTTGTGTTTATGAGTTAGGTTTTTCTGGTACCTGTTGGTACTGTAATTAATCTGTTAGAAGGTAAAGTTCCTTCTTCAGTTGAGAAAATCTTCTGGATCCTTGGACCCCTGGGACATTCCTGGTACACTCGATATTGATTCATATGATTCTTCTCAGCAATCTCCTTCTACGGACAGAATTGTGAAGATAGAGAAAATAGACAGTACTAATGATAGCTCAGCTACCTCATACATCAAAGAATCAGCTCATACTTCACCAGTTGAAGATTTTACATGGTTCTCACCATCTATAGATAAATCCAGGACTCAGCATGAAGCTTATGACTTTTCAAGGGAACAAAGCTGTTGTGACTGGGAGGATTCGATCGGCAACATTAATGCATCTGGGCCAGAGTGTGAAGATGATATGGAGGAGACAGAACTTGTACAATTTAATGTTGCGGAATTAACAAAGCCTGGCCAACGAGTAATTGTTGCCCGTGGGGGGATGGTGGCATGGGCAATGTGCGTTTTGCAAAAGGTTCTAAGATGCACAAGAATAATAAATATGTTGAGGTTTCTGATGATGATGACTTTGCATCACTTAATATTGGTTTGCCTGGTTCTGAAGCTATCTTTCTGTTGGAACTGAGTACTATTGCCGATGTTGGGCTTGTAGGTATGCTAAATGCCGGCAAAAGTACTCTTCTTGGGGCAATATCTAGGGCTAAACCTACAGTAGGTCATTATGCTTTCACAACTTTAGGTATAACTTGGAAAACTTAAATTATGACGATATTTCGATTACCGTGGCTGACATTCCGGTGCTTATCACGAAAATCGCGGTCTTGGACATGCCTTTATACGTCACGCACTAAAGTTTTGGCTTATGCGGTAGACTTGGCTGCAGCCACGGATGGTAAAAAAGGTATTCCCCATGGGAACAATTAAAAGATTTGATATTGGAGCTAGAGTCCTATCATGAGGGTTTGTCCAATCGACCATCCTTCGTAGTGGCAAACAAAATTGACAAGGTGGGGACTGAAGAAGTGTATGAAGAATTTAGACAAAGGGTGCCCGGTGTTTTTTATTTTTCCAGTTTGTGCTATTCTCGAAGAAGGAATACCAGAGTCAAAGGCTGGTTTGAAGATACTTGTCAACGTAGAAGAGTCATCCCTATTAAAATTAGACGGTATCATAACTGACTGACTAGTGGTCGATATTCCAGGATTATAATGACTACAATAGTCTCTCTTTGGTAAGGGGTGCGTTGGTATTTTACAGTCCCAATAGTACACAAAATAACAAGAACACAAAGATTTTTCACCCGAAGGTCCGAATGTTCACCAAGAAACTTGGCTACTCACCCGTTGAGCATTCACCTAAGTGAATAACGCTCTAATCGACTAAAATCGAAGAACGTTATCAAGATACAAGAATAAGAGACCCAAGACTGTCTCAATAGAACCCTCAGATCAAAGACTCTCCTATTTCAGATTACACCAAGTAATCAAACACATCAGCTCACCAAGAACTAGAAGAAACTCGACTAGTACAACTGTAATCAATACTAGATATCACAGAGATCATCTATCCTAAACGATTACAGACTGAACACCATTTTCAGTAGTGAAAAATTACAGAGCAAAAGTCGAAGGAGAGAAGAACCACAGAAGAGGAATGAATCGTCGAATCAAAATGGAAGACTCTGGAGAGTTATAGAGTTACAATGCATCCAACGGTCATGCCAGCACCACGTGTCAGACAATCTTTCAACAATCGAAAACGTGTTTCATCAAAAATACGAGACTGCACAGTAATGGGCTTCCCGGGTCACATTCCCTTAAAGATAATTGGGCAGACAGAACTGGGCTGACCAACACAAGGATGTTAAGCATATATCAACAGGGTGACATTCTAGAACCAGTTCGTTTTGTTATTTTCATCAAATGATGGGTCACATTGTGCATAGGCGACGAGCCGCTCCAGGCGGCCTGCACACATTAATATCTCTACTTGCAGAAGTGCTAAAATTGCTATTCATAATATACAAGATGTAGAATCAAGAACACAGTGAATATCAAACAATATGATGTTCAAAGCCGCACCCCGTTTTCCACTTTGCCACAGGGTAGAAGTGTAAAACGTTCTTAATATAGGCTTGGCACACGTCTTCTCTAAAAGAGAAGCCAAGCACAGCCTGCCCCGAGTGGTTATACCAAAACAGTTTTTACATATTCTTTGCTCGCTGGCCTTGTTGATTTCTTTTACTTTTGCAAGTGACTTCGCAGTGTGTGTAAACAAAATCGCTTATCCAACCTTCTCCAGCTTTAGAAGACACGTGCTAGTCTACCTTTTCTTCTCCTTCCTGTTGTTAATTAGTGTGGTAGCTCTCCCATCTAATTGTTCCAACAATTTAATAAATATGCGCATGGATTTCTTCCACCTTTTATAGGCACTGGTTCAAAAGTTGATTCAACAAAGACCTTGGTCCAACTCTCCCAAGAAGTAAAGTTTTCGAGTAATTCTATTTAGTGTGAGCGGTGCTAAAAATTATAGAGTAATAAGCTCCCTTCCTACAATTGATTAAAATAAAAAGTTACAATTTTAACAGATTTTGATCTACTGCAACATACTGGTGTTGTATAGCATTATGCACTTTTTAAATAAATTTGAATGTCTATATTAATTTTTTCTTTACCATGTTTGATTCAACTTTATTAATGAAATCACCTCTTTTGCAACCTTCAATCTTCTAAAGTTCAAATGCAAGTGATCCAACAGATTGACTTCAAATAAATATACATATGTATGAAATGTAAATGGTCGAGATAGATTATTCTACCTCAGATTTTGTTTGCTCTTGCTAACCTAATACATTACATATCATTTATTTAAGAACTGAACTTGTTAGAGCACATTACGATTGTGTAGGTGGGATATCCCCAATCAGCATCGTAGAAGTCTTCAAGTACCAAATAAGAAAGGGGTAGAAGAATAAGAAAGAAACTGTAGAATCTCTAACCCGAACAACCTCGAACAATCTTGAACATTGAAGAACCCGGCTTCAAGGCACGTATATGCGCTTTCCTTAAGACGTTATTTGTCCTCACTAATCTAGCGATGCACTCGGGACACAAATAAGCCTAAATCACCAGTTTGTGGATCTTATCAAAAATGATTCATATCGAACTTTTCCCAAATTATTCCAAGACTCATGCAAACTCCTTTACGTATCCAATAATGTCAAACTGAGATTATTTAGAAAATGTTCTAACGATCCCCCAACATTTTTAAAAATTAATGAATTTTTGAAAAATTTCCCTTATAGAGTTCACCAAACTCGTGCATCAATGAAGGTTTCTTTTGGATTTAAACCTTCTCCTAGTGAAAATCTCTCAAATATTAACCATGGCGACATGGTAGACGAGCTTTGAACAATCGACCATATGCGACTAACAGGAAATGCTTCGCGCACTATTTTGCATATTGTCGTGTATTCATTACCAAAACATGAATAGATCATGTGACTTTTATATATCCTGAATTTTTCTTGAAAGTTTATGTAGCTAGTGAATCCATCCTAGAGACAACATCCTCCCTAACTTTCACATAGGTCAACTTATCAAGAATACTCACATGACATAAGTATTCTATAGACATAGCTATATAAGCTGAATAAAAACTAAGAGGCTTAACATATCCTTTCGTATTACGTGTACCAAGCACTTTTACCTTTGAGCTAAAATACGAATAGCGCTCGCAGTCACTAATATAATTTATTTTACTCATTGAATCCAAGATCTTGATGTTTCAAGTCTTTCCATTATTGGACATAGAAATTGGCTAACTTTCTTATCCCAATGACATTTGGCTAACAAAGGCTTTACGAACATGTCAGAGTAGAAGCTTAGATCAAACGATAATATTTTAAAGATTTTACCAACCAAAAGCACAAATCNATTGGACATAGAAATTGGCTAACTTTCTTATCCCAATGACATTTGGCTAACAAAGGCTTTACGAACATGTCAGAGTAGAAGCTTAGATCAAACGATAATATTTTAAAGATTTTACCAACCAAAAGCACAAATCACTTTATCCAAAGAGACCAGTGATGTGCCCTAAAATAACCAGACACAATTCTCATTATATATTTCAACACTATAGATCATCTCTAAAGCATCGTGTTAATCACAATTCAATTCCTCGTTGAATTTTCTTACACCATATCTTACACTTCCTTGAAGAATATTATCTAGGATCCAAATCTTGTAGCTATTTGAGAATTATACTTTTGAATTGTTACTCGTCTCTTAGAAACAAATCCTCTTTCTATCATACTGACAAGAGGTAGCATAATGTATCTATAGCCTTCTCAAAATTTGTAATCGTAGCAACTGCATCCATGCATATCAAATTATGGTCCACATAATTATATGTAGACTTAAGCTCTTTTGCCAGAAAAAATGTTGACATACACTCACATGAGAGTGAGACCCGCTTGGAACCCATGTAATTAAAAAATTCCAAATAAGTGCTCCACCCTTATTGTGTGTGCTGGCAGCATAGCAGCTTCGTTATATGTAAGTATATATCACTCTGCATATTTTAGAGTGCACAAATTCCATTTCCATTACAATATGATAATATCAAATTTCTTCGTTTTATCCGCAAATGAAATGCATGAATGAGTGATCATAAGAATCTCATGCACCATTTGAAGCCTTATACCAAGGCTACTACTCACACTAAGAATCTCATACACCACTGTTTACATGCATGAATATCCGATACAAAGTGGATTTTACAAAAAGACAACTTTTAACACTTATATTAGAGATCCAATATTCAAACTCACGAATATTATAAAACTATTATGATCTCATTATTAATGTCATTCTTTTCACGACATAGAAGCATGCCTTTCCATTGCACGCATTGGCAATAGGAATCACAACCTTTTATTAATCCACACATATTAGGTAACTAGAAAAACTTTCAATAGTCACATTTATCAACATAAATGCAAATCTAATTGATAAGTGTAGTTTCTGAGGTCCTAAATGATGATATTTTATTGTCCTTCGAAACAAATCCTACATAATTTATGTTTCATTGCATTTTGTAGGTAAAATTTTATATTTGATGAAGAATTAGAGAAAAAAATGCAATATAGCGAAAAAATGGCAAAATCCAAAGTACGAGGACTAAATTAGCTATTGGATACAAAGTTTGGAAATCAAGTTTCATACTTTGGAAAGTGAAGGACTTGAAGGATAATATAGCATTAATGGCTTTGAATTGGAGGCCCAAAATTAAACATATATATTATATACACATACATGGAGGAGATGAGAGAACACGGGCTGCTGGAAAAAAAAAAAAAAGGAGAAGAAAAAGGCGGATGGGGAGAAAAAAATACGCATACATGCAGAGGGAAAAAAGGGGAAAATAAATTGGAGTCAAAACAGCGCTGGGAGAGGAAAAATACATACACGCACAGAGAAAAGAGAAAAAAAAGAGAGAGGAAAGAGACTAAAAAGAGATTGAAAAGAAAGAAAAGAATAGGAGAAAAGGCCTGCTGCTGAAGAATATATTTACACAAAAAACGCACACAGCAAGGAAGAGAATATATATACAAAGAAATTGGACGCAGAAAGAAGGAAAAAAAAAGATTAAATTCTTTTCTACATCTTTATTCAAAGTATCCGGTGATCTATTCAAAGACAATTTTTTATGTTTATGTTTACATTATGAGTAACTTATTTTCATATTATGGCAAACAATGTAGTCGATTTGTGATCATATATTCTTTTATTTAAGATTTATATGTTATATTCTTATATGTGTTTGTTTTACTACGAGTTTAATGCACTGAATTAATTGATCACTAATTTGATGATTATGTGAGTCACTTACGAATCGAGAAGTGAGTTTGGGATTTAGACCATATAGGAAAATCTAATAAATTAGTATAACATGTAGAGATACATATACTAATTATTGCGGTCATAATATGAATTCTTAGAACTAGTGTTTCATTTAACTAAAGTAGATTCACAAATAGATATGAAATTTAATTAGTTAAATATGTTCAATGAGAACTCGAG
>CAIGRN010056000.1:0-19298 GCA_903798345.1 Fraxinus anomala
AAGGCTAGATTGGTGGCAAAGGGCTACAGTCAGATTTCAGGTGTTGATTTTACAAACGTGTTCTCACCAGTTGTGAAGCATGGTTCCATCCGAGCTTTACTTGGAGTGATGGCTAAGAATAGTTTGGAGATTGAGCGGATGGATGTCAAACAACATTTTTTACATGGAGAATTTGAGGAGAGCATCTACATGCAACAACCTGAAGGGTTCACAGTCTCTGGGAAAAAAGATTGTGCTTGCTTGTTGAAAAAATCCTTGTGTAGACTAAAGCAATTACTGAGTCAGTGGTATAAGAGGTTTGCTTAATTCATGACTACTCATGGTTTCTTCAGATGTAATTATGATAGTTGTGTATACTTCAGAAATGAAGATTGCGGATCGACAATATATTTGTTATTATATGTTGATGATATGCTCATTGCAGACAAAGATAAAGCAAATGTCAGAAAAGTGAAGTGTCAACTCAGCAAGAATTTTATATAAAGGATTTGGGTGCATCAAAGAAGATTATTGGTATGTAAATCTTGAGGGATAGAAATGCAGCAGATTGTATTTGAGTTAGAAGGAGTACATTAAGAAGGTGCTTGCAAGATTCAATAAGGTGAATTAGAAGACTGTCGGTACTCTCTTGGTTGCCCACTTCAACTTATCATCCAATTTGTGTCCTCAGTCAGATGAAGACACTGAATACATGTCTCGGGTTCCTTATTCCAATGCAGTTGGTTCGCTTATGTAAATTATGGTTTGTACAAGACCTGATTTGGTACATGTTGTTAGTGCAGTTAGCAGATACATGGTAAACCCTGGCAATGAACATTTGAAAGCAGTGCAATGAATCTTTAGATACTTGAGTGTCTCTTCTAATGCTTGTTTATTTTTTGGTTGAAATTCAGATGGAGTCATTGGTTATGTGGATTGAGATTATGCAGTAGATCTTGATAAAAGGAAATCACTTATAGGGTATGTGTTTACCCTTGGAGGTTGTCCTATCAATTGGAAAGCTACTTTGTAAAATACAGTAGCTTTGTTTACAATAGAAGCAAAATATATGACCATTACAGAGGCATATAAGGAGGTTATGTGACTGAGAGGATTGATTGGTAAAATCAGTAAAGACTTGTAGATGTCTACAATATTTTGTGATAGTTAGAGTGCAATTTTCTTGACTAAGGATAAGATGTTTCACGAGAGGACTAAGCACATTGATGTGAGTAAGGTTGATGCCAAGGATAATCTTACTGATATGATGACAAAATCACTTCATATTGCTAAATTTGAACATTGCTTGAAGTTAGTGGATCTTTGTCATTGATTTAGTCCATTTGGGCTTGTTTGGAAGAGGATGAGTGGTGTTTATTGATGGAGTCGTAACTTGTAATTTCTTGTGTTGGAATTTGGCTCAAGACGGAGTTTTGTTGTGGTTTAACCCAAATTCTAGTGAGTATTGGAATTTAAATTGGACTGCTCTTGAAGAGATCAAAATTATAGATCGGAGGAAAAAATCGCTGCATTTTCGCTAGCTGGACGCTCGAGCGAGTTTGGTAGAAAACAACTCGAGACTTGGTCGCTCGCTTGTCGCTCGAGTGACGAGGCTCGATTTTGAACTCATATTCTTCTATAACTTGTTCTTTAGGGGGTGTGTGTGTGTGTGTGTGTGTGTGTATATAGCACGACTTGTATAGAAAAACATAACAGAACATAATAGAGAGATATTTATACAACATCTTGTGAGCTTTAGATTACAATTGATTGTAATAAACACAATTGCTATTGATTATAGTGGAATTCACCTCCTCTTCCCGTGGTTTTTTCCAGTATTGGGTTTCCACGTAAATTTTGGTGTTTTTATTTATTTATTTTATTATTGTCATTATCTTGCTATCCTAATTTATTTAAGCAAGAATTCTGGATCCCAAAATCAATTAGAGCCAGTAAGCAAGAATATGGACTTTAAAGGAAAAATCTGAGTTAACGCATTACATCAAGTTGGTTGTTACAGAAAAATATTGAAGAGGATCTGCGTTAATACGAGTGCGTCAATTTTTATTCAAGTTGTGGTTCGTATCTAAATACCAGACAAAATTTAATGCAAGTGTGTGAATTTTTTTCATTGAATTGTGTGCATAAATGTTTCGTTATGAGACTATAAAAAAGCACGGTATTCTACCTAGATGCATTTCCTTGTCATTTTCGTTTATTTATGAATTAGCTTAGTAGTGATCTTTTATTTTTGCTTTCTATTATGAGCCAAAATTCTAGATGTTGGAATTCTTGATGTAAATTAAAATTATTTTAATTAATTGTTTTCTTTTCAATTTCATGTTACCTATTCCATATTGTGTTTGTTATATGTTTAATTTTTTTTTCTCAATTGCTTGATCACTAAATGCATATTTAGTAACATATTTGATCTCCAAGGGGTTATTAGATACTTTAGACAAGATAGCAAGCACCATATGTTCTTGTAGAAGATCGAGATATACACCTAACCCTAGATGAGTTATTTTAAAAAAATTAACGAGATTTATCGTGTTATAGTTGATATATAGTAGGTTAATGAACTCAATTTTGGGCTAATTTAATAGTCAAGAAGGTAATTAACTAAAATAGGAAAATGAGGTCCATTGTAGCAAATTGTTAATACATTAAATTACTTATTACCAAATTAATTGGACAACGAATTAAGTGAAATCATGAATCTCAACACGTTAATCAATTGATTTTTTTCTTTTCTTTTTAAGAAATCATCTTAACTTGCTTTTATTGTTTCTATTTGCCTTTCATTTAAATGATTAACTAAAAGTTTAAAATGATCAAATGAATTTTGTGTGTGTTCTTAAAAATTTGATGAGTTAGTATTAAATCAGTTAAGCACAAGTAGTTCAATCATCATGGGTATGATATCTCTTATCCATTTATTACTTGTACACATCTCACTCATGTCTCTAACGGGATAAAATAATTAGATCATGCTTTGTAAATGAAATTTCCTCCTTATTGTCCTGAACTACTTCAGAAGTTTTGTACGTAACAGGAGATCATTGTGTGTAGCAATTGTCTATGAAATAACTATGTCATCCTCCCGATCTAACTCTATCGTGTCCTAAAAATCATTCATATTACGATCCACTTCATCAAATGCTTCGTGTTCATTCTAGGGGATATTCTTCATCACTAAAGTTATGGAAAGAAGAAAGTTGTGGTTTTTGTTCAATTGAAGTAGCCACCTCACTTGCACTTCAGATGTGATCTTTCTCGATGGAACTGAAATATTTGAATTGTCGAGAAATAGAAATCTCAAATCCATCTTGTATTCAAAAGGATCAACGTTGAGGAGGTTTTGTAAATCACGATGCATATTCGTATATGACATAGTCGATATTAAAAAATTGTAAAAACACCTTCTCTATCACTCGTCCAGTTCCATGATCATCAACCATTATTATTCCTTTAAAATTCAGCAAAATAACAAATTGGAACAAGTGTCGATTCCATATTTGCATTTTAATTCACAATTTTAAAAAAATAGTTAAATGAATAAAAGAAAAAGGCTAAAAAGACGATCCATTATGGACTATTTGCATTTTAATTCTCAATTTTTTTTTTAAAAAAAGTTAAATGAATAAAAGAAAAAAGCTAAAAAGACGATCGCCGGTCTGGGCCATATGGTTACTGACGTCCATGGGTAATAGATGACCACGCTTTTCGGATAATTTTTTTTTCTTTTTTGCTTAAAAATTTATAAATTTGTCCAATAAATTATAAATATGTGTATAAGGTTTTTAAAATAAGTAGAAATAAAGTTTAATAATTAATATTATAAAACTAATTTAACGAAAATGACATAAAATATACGAAAATGTATTTACCGATTCAAAGTAATGGATATTCAAGAGATTTTTGTGTTAAAATTTTGATAAAATTTTTAGGTTTTAGTGTTAGAGAATATGAAGAACGAAGGAGCCGTTAGTTGTGTTGGAGAAAATGAAAAACGAAAGATACTTTAGTTTGAAATTTGAATTGGGATGTGTTGTTTTTTTAGTGTAATTGAAATGGTATTAATGTCTTTTTATTCTAATTTATTTTAGTAATTTATAAACTTTAAGTAGGTTATTTCTACTTTTTCACATCAAAAACACCATTTTCACTTATGGTTAGTAAGTGAGGCTTATTTGCAAATTCGAAGCTTTGACTGGGCTAATGTGAAAAATCTCCCAACCCCGCTCGAAAACAGCCGGAGTTATTGTCAAGATGGTCCAGTTGGGAGAAATAATGGGTCATACTGTTCTTCTTGCAGGTCAGCCAGGCACTAGAAAAACCTCCCTGGGGCAAGTGACCCCTTTTTGCTATGCTTGCAGGGAATGAGTTGTTCTTTCTGGGGGTATTGTGTTAGTGCAATGTTAAATATAATGGACAAAATTGTTGTTCCACAAAGTTTAAATATTTTTGGGGGTATTGTGTCAGTGCAATGTTAAAAGAGCATTGCGTCAAATAACTTTTTAGTTTCTAGTGTTGACAAAATAACCATGATTATTTCATTATTCTTCTACTACAAATTTTCTTATTTTCTTTTATATTTATTTTACATTTATTTTTTTGTGGGGGAAGGCAATGCATGTTATTTTTCATTAATTGGCAATTGAAAAATATTGGTGTGCCAGATCTTTTCATATACTTTGATTTTTGAGGGTTTTTTTTGTTGGCATCATATGTAGGAAATGGAGGAATTAACTAATACTTTGGTTTTTGCTCTTTGGGAATCAATACAATAAGATATTTTCTCTTTTGTTCTCAAGAAAAGTGACCAATTTCATTTGAATGTTAAAAAAATGTAGTTGTCCTTTAAAATTGTTGGAAATGTTTGAGGGATTCAATTGTAAATACAATATGTGGTTAATAAAACATATCAATTAGTAATAGATACTTAAATTTAATAATATGAAGTATAATTAATCTTACCAATTAAAAATGGACAATGCTACATGTACATAATATTTTTTTACCTAATTTTTTACATAAACTCACAATAGGGTATGTGGACCACAAAATGGGAGTTTTTTATTCACAAGGGCCCCAAGCACATGTGAGAGAGTGTAACATTAAGGTAGGATAATTTCACTAGATTAATTTAATTCGGGTACCGTTGAAGTCAAAAACTGAATAGGATAAAAGTTATCCTTATTCGATATAATACGATGTGCCAAATGCACCGAAAAACCATTAAAAATGGTCGCACCCTGAGTTTCTTTTGTCAACATTGTATCCTTTGAATACATCTAAATTCTTAAACCAATTACCAAAAACTCAAAAAATCACTAGTGGTTTCATTGATGTACCTTCACAAATAGTTAAGCAATGCAAATAATATTTTCTTTTTCCGAATAATTCTTACTTTCAAATTATAGACACCAATAAATAGGAAATTCGCTTGTATATAAACACAAATTTTCAAGTCTTAAATGATAAAGTTTCTGTCTCTCTTTTATTGGCTTTGCCAGAACTTACACATCCAAAAAACAATATCATGGAATACAAGTACATAATTGTACAAATTATTTAAAATAGATTACAATAACAACTGGAATTAAGAAATTAATAGTAAAATGAAGAATGAGTTTCTACGGTAGCAGGCAATTGACAGCAGGTCTTGTATGGCTAGATTTTCCATGAGCATTGACACAGTTTGCATAAACTTTCTTCCCTGGAGTTGATGATGTAATATAAACCTTATCCAGTTTAATGTTGGTGCACCCAATGCTTTGGCTACAGCTTAGATCTATCACCTGCTCATCTAGTGATGTCCCGGTAATCGCAGTGTACGATATGTCGCTTATAGCAACTGTCGACGTCTACATTAAAAAACATACGCATATTATGCATATTAGTATAGATATTTTTTAGGGTAAATCCTCGTTTAATCAAAACATAACGAATAAAGTTTATTCTTAAAGTTTTAATATGGTATTCAAGCTCACGATGTTACTCATCTTAATAAAATTGACATTTTCAGATGATTTTCCAAGTCTTAATAGATGTGTTGCCAAAAAAATATTCACATAAGCATAGTAGATGTTTTTTATTCGCTTATTTGTTCAGAGAGAAATGAGGGCTTTCGATTTTGTTTTACTTACAAAGTTTTGGCAATTAACCCTAGTGGGGCAATAATATTGATCGATTTGAATAGGGTGATGAACATCCACAAACTTGATTCCTTCAAAAGAGATTTTTCTTGCATATCCTTTTCCTCCCTGTGAAACAAATGAAAGTGTCCATTAATCAATATGCATAAGATTATAATAATAATTAATAAATTTGAGTAATCTTGAATTTATACCTGCCAAGTCTTGAGCCTTACTCCGGTCAATGTATTTTTCAATGTACAATTCTTCACACGTACATTTTCTACAACGTCGTAACCTCCGTGTCCTAATGCTCCAATGCTACATAAATTTTAATTAGTTGTCAATAATCAATGATAAAGTGATCATGTGTAGAAATTGAATAAATATAAGTGAATTCAATTAATAAGGTGTAGTAGTAAAAAACTATCAAATGAACCTGTTAATGGATAAAATCACACACGAATAAAGTTGAAATCATGGATCAACTTATGAGGGTTTGAGCTACTCCTCTTAACAATATTGACTTTTAAAGATGCAATCTCAAATTTAAACATAGTATTAGAGCCTGTTGACCCCCTTTTTTATGATGGTTTCGTGAAGCCTCTAGGGCAGGAGCCTTTTAAGAGGGGAAAGACCTCATGCGACTCAACGACTGCCTCTGATGCAGCTCCTTGCACCAAGTTCTCCTTGTCCAAACAGTGAGAGGAACTGGCCCCGAAAGCCGTGGCCTTGCTTCCTCCAGAGGTACAAACAAGAATTGCCACATTTCACAAGTTTTGGACGGAAAGGTGGTAGACCTTCGTAGAGATAAGTGATAAGGTGGACATGTTGGCCAGCATGGTGAGCCAGGCTGGGAAAGCTTTTCGGATTGCCATAGAGGCTAAAGTCCTCTTTAAAAACCTTTAGAAAAATAACAAGGAATTTTCTAATAAGGCATCCCAGGCGGAGCAGGAGGCCAAGAAGGCCAAGTCTGAGACTGAGATCACCAAAAAAAGCAGCCTAAGGAGGCCACGAAGCTTGCTTCTGCCCTAGTAGAAATTGAAAGATTGAAGAAAGAGTTCCACCTATCTCAAAGTGAGGTGGTTTCTCTTACAAAGCGGGTGGAAACCTCTGACGCCCATCAAAAATTAAACTATAGAGGCTTTAGAAAGGTCAAATAAGAAGAATGCTGCCTTAAAGTAGCAGATGGAGGAGCTTGGCTCCAAAGTCTCTGGATTAACTAAATAGATGGAGTCGGAGAGGGGGTAAGCCCAATCTGCTGGAGATGATGTTGTGAAGCGGCACACCGCCAAGTTCCATCTGACTGATGAGTATGAATGCTTGTCTAAGTACTGACGTAGGTATGCATCGTCGAGGTTATGGAGTGGATTGAGATTCACTCTCATTCCTTCGACACTTCAGAGTTAAGGGCAGAGTTCTTAGAGGAGACGGAGCCTCGGACTCCGATGGATAGTAACCATATAAGAGGACAACAACGTAACTTCTGAAGCAATTAGCTCAAAAGCCACTGTCCTTTGCACTGGCACCAATCTCCCTCCCTTCCTACTTAGCTTAGACATTTGTAATTTCTTTTCTATTTCTCTATATAAATGGCTTCAGCTCATAATGTGATAAGTTGTTTAAATGAAATGAAATTTCCCTTCATTATACTTGTGTCAATCTTCTAAATGTTTACTGCATTTTAGCTTATGTTACTGCTTTGTAATGTGCTTCAGTCTCATTAAAACTTGTTTAAAAATTTGTACAAATGTTACAAAGTCATATGCCTTTTTAATTTTCTTTCTTTCCTTAGCATGGTGTTGAATGGTTCGTCAATGTTGAGGCTTTCTCCATGACTTTTATCATTGGGGGCATGTGTTGTCCACTCCGACGAGTAAGGAGGTGATCCCTTTTGAGATCAATCTCTTCGTCGAAGTGCCCACACTTCCCTACCTAGTGGCTAAACTACCATGCATGGGCTTTCTCTACGACTTTTGTCGCTGGGAGACACTTTTCCTTTCAAGAATCTTAACAAAGCCACTTTCATTGAATTAAGAAAACTGTACAAACTGAGTATTTACACTTCTATGGTAATACCTCTTTAAGTGTTCTGCATTCTAGGGATAAGGTTATGCCCATCCATCCAACTTTTCAATCCTATAGGTGCCCAGTCCAACCTTTTCTTTGATGTGGTAAGGACCTTCTCAATTGGGACCAAGAGTACCCACTCCTAGTTCTTTAGAAGATATGAATACTCTTAGTAATACAAGGTCTTCTAGATGAGTACTGGGTCATCTTTCGTTGGTTGGTAGCTAACTTGACTTAGGAATTATTTCTAATTTCATCAAGGAACTCAAGTTCGCACCTCTTCAACTCGTCGTTAGATATTTCACTAACTGTAATCGACGAGGAGAGAGTAGTTCTACTTCAACTGGGCTCATAAGCTCTACTCTATAAGCCATTAGAAAAAGGAGTTTCTTCGATAGCTGTCTTGCTAGTGGTTTGTATAGCCCATAGAACTTGGGGTAACTCATCCATCCAAAACCCTTTGGAAGCATCCAACTTTCTTTTAAGGGTATACTTGATAGTTTTATTGATTGCTTCCACTTGCACGTTAGCCAAAGGATGATGGGGGTGAAGAAGTGTTTTTTGATTCCTATTTTCTCACATAAGTTTCTAACCTTTTTTGTAATTAAACTGACATCCATTATCTGAGACCATTGAATGGAAAATTCCAAATAGGCATATAAGTGGTCAGCAAACATCTTGTTAACAAGTATCTGATAAGTGACCCCAACATTTTCCAACCCACAGGGCATCACCTTATAAGGACGTATGCTCTTCATCTACTAGGTTCATTAGGATCTGATTGTAGCCTGAATAGACATCCATGAAATTTAATAGTTCATGTCCAGCAGTAGAATCAACCAGCTGATCTATTCGTGGGAGTGGAAAGCTGTTCTTAGGACAAGCTTGGTTAAATTTGGAAAAATCTACGCACATCATCCACTTACCATTATGTTTTTTAAACAAGATAGGGTTAGATACCCACTTCGAATAGGTTGATTCTCATATGAAATGACTGACGGTCAACTTTTTCACCTCATCATTCAGGGCCTCATACATTTCTTGGTTGAGAGCCCTCACAAGGGATAGTTTTAGGATCAATCTTCAAGTGGTGACAACTAACATTTGGATCAATGCCAACCATGTCCTCATGTTTCCACACAAAGATATCCACGCTTTCACGTAAGAAGCATTTTAGTTTTTCTTTAGACTCCGCTATTAGGTCTTTTCCCACCTACGAGAATTTGGAAGGGTCTTAGGGATCCACTTTAAAACTCTCTAGTTCTTCAATTGGGTTGTTGGAGGTTTACAATCGATGATGCGAGGATCTGGTTCATCAAATTTAGCTACTTCTTCAGTAGCTCTCCCTTCTTCATGGGCTGTTACCATTTCAAAAACAACCTCTTCTTCAAAGGCGTCTACCATTTCGACATCTTCACCTTGTTTAGGGTTCTGTTCTTATTCAGGCACTTCATCCATGTCAATGTCTATCAAAATTACATTGACATTCCTAGGTTCGGCCTTCCTGAAAGAGTTCAAATAGCACTATATTGCATTCATTTGATCACCTCTAATAGTAGCGATGGCATTCTCCGTAGGGATCTTCAAGCACAAGTGGTGAATCGACGTAATAGCTCATAACTCTTTTAGTTCTGGCCTTCTAGCACTCCATGGTAAGCAAAGCGGTTGTCCACCACCAAAAAATTCATAAAATGATGAGTAGTCAATGGTGTCATTATCATCTCCACTGCTAGGGTGATTTTTCCCATATGGATGATGCTATCTTCGGTGAAACCATACAAGGGGAAACTTATATGGGTCAACTCGTGATGCACTTCTATTTTATCAAAGGTTGCTCCAAATATGATATTGATCGAACTTTTATTGTCACTAGCATTCTTTTAAGGCCATTTTGAGTCATAACAGCCCTTACTACTAAAGCATCATAATGTGGACTATATAGGCTAACTGCATCATCTTGTGTGAAAGTAATGAGTTGAACTCCTCTCTCCCTTAAGGGACGACTATTGTTAACTATGAAGCTTGCTATTGGAGTATCTCTCACTTCTTCTGCATAGTTCCTTTGACATTTCCAGTTTTTCCCTAACGTACAAACCTCCAAAGATTGTGTCAATCTCTCGAATAGGTTCTTGACTAGTGTTAGTTGGGAGGCTCGTCATTTGTCTTTGACCTTCCTTGGGCCTTTCCCCATCATTCTCTCGCCTTAGAGGAGCATCATTTCAAGTAGGACTTTTGGTATCGACTCTCCTAGGCTATTAATCTTGCCTAGGATGTGTGTCTCATGGGCTTCTACTCTTTTGATTACTTGGTTGTGGATGTAAGGTAATATCCCTACAATCGGCTGTATTATGGTTGTAAGAATGATGGTAGGTGCAATAGAGGGGGTATCTCATCCCTATCCCTAGGTTCAGAACTTCGCCCTCTACGAGTTTCCCTTTGGAGAACTGTTGGCTGAACCTTCCATGGTGTGCCTCGACGGTAGGGTTGACATCCTCATAAGGCTAAGCTTCTGCATTCAATGTTGTTGCAGCTGAGCTTGTCCTAGGTTGAAAATGGTGGATTGTCCGACTTGGTGCTCCATTAAATTGGATGTGAGACTTCTACCTCGTTACCTCTGAGGAGGTGACAGTCATCGGTGGCGTCTTATCATTTTCAATAGGGCGTCATAACTAACGAGATCTTTGTTTTACACGTCTCTCCAAAAGAGAATTCATATCCAACCCTCCCCTTAGGGCTGATATGGCCTTTCTATCGGTAAATTGTACACAATAGGTCATCTCATTAGTGAAATGAGATAAAAAGCTCTTCAATGACTCTCTCTATTGCTGCATCATGTCTTGAATGTGTTGTATTGGCCCTTCGCCTTCCTTTCTATTCACGACGCACTTAAGGAAAGCTTTCTTGAAATCTGGCCAGCTTCTAATACTTCTTTCTGGAAGTCTAGTATACCACATTTTAGCTGTCCCACTTAGGGTTAAATGGAATGCACCCCTTATGCTCATGTAAGTTTTAAAGCTATTGAGGTTCCTCATAGGATCACATCTTCCATCATACTTGGAAATTTTTGGAAGTACTAATTGGCTTGGGACAAGAGCATCCATAATCCCCCGAGTGAATGGCAAGTTGTCATCATCATCATCGAGGTCGGAAGACCTTTGTGGCTCATCAAAGTCTTCATCTTCTCTGACTTGCAGTCCCCGAAGTTGTTTGTATGGTCCTGCTTGATTCTTGGCCTGTTCGGCCTTCCTCTGATGCATATTCCTAGGTGGAGGATTCGGAGGTAGGTTGCCATAAGTAGGTTCATTCTATCTTCCGAACTGAAGCGGTCCCTAATACCTATTTCTAGGCTTAAAGAGAGGTTAAGCCTGCCTATTTCCAGGCTTTCCAGTGCTTAACTTGTCGAAGACACTTATAGATCTCTACGGTATGTCCTCCGGCTTGTAATTTGGACTCATTGGGTTGATCAGTGGCATAGTTGGTGGATGTATCGACCCCAACTTTTTTTCCTGAGGGCCTCATTCCTAGTGTAATGTTGTAATAAGCCATTTGACTTTGAACCTCCTCTTCACCATGATAGTAGTTCTCTTGTGGGGGCGTCATGAAAGAAAGCATTTCCTTAGGTTACGTACGGGAGATTGGATATCCTCCCTGGTTTTGCATATTCCTTAGCAGCTCATGTATGGGAATATTTTGCTGGGTAATGCCTCTCACATTTGTAGCCATGGTGACCACTTCTTGGTAAATCTAGCAGCCATTCTAGACCCATCTACTAATCCACATCATTGGTGTTACTAGTAAATTTGATGGCAAGTTGTTGGAGCAGCATGTGAGGGTTCTCCTTTTTCAGAGTGCTCCCTAGCTCTCTGAGGGTCTAACTCTTCGAACTCAGGGTAGCGTTCTCTCCAATAACATGTCTCTTTGACACTGAATGCTATTCATTTCCTCAAGGAATATACTAGACTCCTAGAAAACGATTCCTCTTGGAATATTCAGTGGTTCTTTTTTCAAAAACACCTCATTTTCTTCAAAGGCAAGAAATGTATCTTCCTACTGACTTTTTCCACAGGATTTTTATGGTTTGAATGTATGACTTTTCCCACAAATGGTGTCAATTGTTTGACTCCATTTTCCATGATGGTTACGGGACAACAGATGCTTGGCTTACTTGCATCCCCTGCAAGTAAATTCCAACACTTTTTGCCTGGAGATCCCGAAGGAGAAGGGTGACGTTTATGGACGTAGGGGGTGTTTTACGACATGAGACAAAAATGTTCAAGTACTGACAATATGACCAAAGATGATTGCAAACACAAACAATCATAAACAATTTCACCAAAGTAAAAACAAACTTAACTTAAGTAGATAAATATGAAATGAGCGAGAAAGAGATGAATACGTTTTTAAGTGTAAAGAGTTGCATTCCTCCTTAGCAAATTGCAAGAGTTGCTTATTTATAGAGTTGTAACCGACGTGATATCTGTTGGACTAAAACCACGTGGCCTCATATCCTAGGCGATCCTAACATTCATTACAATAAACGTTACATCAATTATTCCTAAAAATGACCTGTAGATCCTTTATAAGACAGTAATTACTTCAGCCTAAAGAGAGTTTCGAATGGGGAAGGTTCTTTGGCCCTAGAGAGTTTCGAATAGAGGCAGGGCTTCGGTCGCATAAGAATCTCAAAACAATGGAGATCACTTCTTCTTTGACTTCTTTATCTTGATCAGTTGAGTCTTTGTCGACTTTGTTAGATCGACTCAATATCTCTACGTGGCCTACAACGTGGCTTCCACTAGGAGCCTCGATGACGAGATATAACAGAACTTACTAAACTCCAACGAGTAATTCAACTCGATTAAGAATAAAAAAAATTGAGTACGCAAGTTTCAAGATTGGTCTACTCAAATGAGCAACCATCTTGCGGGGGCATATCGAGAGATAAAATCGTATATCGAATAAAGATGAAAACATGGACCAATTTATAAGAATTTGAGTTACTCTTCTTAATAAAATTGACTTTTTAAGATGGAACCTGAAATCTTAATAGAACCAACCTGATACCATGTCCCGGTGCACATGTTATTCCTGAAATATTAATGTTGGAAGATCCAGCACTAATGGCTATGCAATCATCACCTGTATTGATTTTTGTTTAGGAAAAGCCAAAAGAAAAAGAGAAATTCAATGCATATAAATTTGGTAAGAAATTTTGTAAGAAAAAGAGATTCAATACCAGTTCCAATGAAAGAATTTCGGATTTGAACATTTGTTGAGCTAGAAATGTCTATGCCATCAGTATTAGGGCTCGTGCCAGGTGCGATTACGCGGAGATTAGAGACAAAAGCACCATTAGTTGCAGTAATTAAGATATGGACTGCTGGGCTATTTATATGTGTCAAACCACTCAGTCTAAGACCATGGCATCTCCTGAATGTAATTGCCTGGCCATCACCAAGCAAAGGACAAAATTATTATTCCGGTCGAAAATTAAGCAATTTTTTTTATGATTTTCCACTAATATAAAAGAAAAGTAATTGCGTAATATATATATATTTTTTAATTTTAATGTCGTCTCCTACGACGAAATGTTGGATTATAAATATAAATACTTACAGTTGGTCCCTTGCATTGTCCACCCTACATATTAGAAAATTTTGGAGTTAAAACTTTTTGTTTTAAAGTACAATTAGAATCAACATTTTAGATATTTATTAAAATTTGACTTACATTAACTGGGTTGTGCAAGCAAGGTTGTGGCCACCAAGATGAACCTTGGCCATTAATGGTCCCTTTCCCTGATACAATTAACCCATTGATATTTGCAAAAATGAGCCATGCATTTAGTTGATTCCCTGCCCATTCTGTTTTCTTTGGTGCAACAATCATTCCTGACACCTGAAATATATAAAAAGTTCTACTTTCATGATCTGGTCCATCCTCACTATAAACGGCATAGACTGCTATCTAAAATCTTGCATAGGTGAGCTCTATATAGTAGCGTTTATTAATTCTTAGTCATTGCATGTAGTTTTTCTTTTAATTATCTATAAAATTCCATAAAGTTAGCCTAAGACCCTCGAAATCTCAAAAATCGCTCTACTATTGTAATTGAATTTATAGTGTGAGTTAAGTTCTTCTAACTGAACAAGACGGAGTCTTTCTTAGTGCACATTTGTCTAAGTTTAAAAAATGGATAATTAGCACATTACATTCCCATCACTAACTGTTATTGTGGAAAACGTCATTATCTTTCATTTTCACCCTCATTTCTACATTTCATTGCACAAAAGTACATTTTTATCCATTTTCTCAATTAAAAATTGTGAAATAACAAAAATATCCTTCCCTTCAAATAAAACAAAAGGAAAAAGAACAGTCTTCATGGGTAGGCAGGAACCTTCTTCTTCTTCTTATTTTTTTTTTTTTTTTTTAGCGTTGGTTTAAGTTTAAATAAATAGAAGATTGAATTAATCCTATGTTAATTAATTAAACATTTTTGTGGAACATTGACAATTGAGACTATATCATTTAGATGTTGCTCTTCTTTGTAAAAAATAACATAATTTACTATGTTAATTAATTAAACATTAATTAAGTATATGAATACACAGATTACCAGTATTTTTTATTTTTATTTTTATTTTTTTATAAATTGACCACATTACATGATCCGTTTTATAAATAACAAAAGAAGATTATAGTGTGAGTTAAGTTCTTCTAGATGGTAACTGAACAAGACGGAGTCTTTTGTAGTGCACATTTGTCTAAGTTTAAAAAATGGATAATTAGTACATTACATTCCCATCATTAATTGTTATTGTGAAAAACGTCAATATCTTTCATTTTTTGACATTTTCACCTTTATTTCTACATTTCATTGCGCAAAAGGACATTTTTATCCATTTTCTCAATTAAAAATTGTAAAATAACAAAAATACCCTTCCCTTCAAATAAAACAAAAGGAAAAGAACAGTCTTCATGGGTAGGCAGGAACCTTCTTCTCTTCTTCCTTTTTTTTTTTTAGCGTTGGTTTAAGTTAAAATAAATAGAAGATTGAATTAATCCTATGTTAATTAATTAAACATTTTTGTGGAACATTGACAATTGAGACTATATCATTTAGATGTTGCTCTTCTTTGTAAAAAATAACATAATTTACCAGTATTTTTTTTATTATATAAATTGACCACATTACATGGTCCGTTTTATAAATAACAAAAGAAGAGAACAGTACTAGGAGGGAAGTTAGCTCTGACCACCCAAAAAAAAAAAAAAAAAATCATGCTGGAAAATATAAGGTGCAATGTAAAAGTAAGAGATTACCAGAATATATATCCGAGAGGACTTGCATGGACCATTAAATGTCAAGGGCTTCAACATAAAAGTCTTTTTTGGGGGTATATAAAGAATAGGATTTGTGGATTTAGCCTGGCAGACGGCTTTCCATGCCTTCACAAAAGCCTGGAAAATACACATACAGGACAAATAGATTATTTACTCAAATTTTTGAAAAAAATAAATTACTTTTATCATATATTTTTAGTAAATATCTCAAATTTTAAGTAATGTTCTAAGCCTCAATTCGAGAAAGATTATTAGAAACTAATTTTTAAAGAGGAATAGTAGTGTGGACCCGTAAATGTACGGTTAATAATGATTAGTAATTTTGAAAGCGCAATTGAAATTAAATTTAAGCTTTGACTCGATAGTATAAATTCAAAAGATATTTCCCAAACATAGGCTAAAATGTATATGTTGATTTTATGGTAGTTGAAATACTATTTTTTGAACTTCTTAATATTCGACTAACATGTACTGAGCATGTTTGATTTTGCTTCTTTTGTAGAAGAAGTCAACGTATGTTTTGTATCATTACTCTCGACACTTAGTCCAAAAAGATGCCAATTTAAGCTCTTCTTTTTCACTTTTAAGCTAAGCCAAACATGCTAAACATAACTCGCTTTGTAGATTGAGAAAACCATTCCATTGAGTACTTGTTTTTTTATGTTTTGTTCAAGTGTAGTAGCCCGTGGATAAAAGGAAAGAAAAATGTGTAAAAGTAGGAATTACTTGGGAGTCATCAGCTCTTCCATTTCCAACAGCCCCATAACTCATCACATTGAAACTAGTTGTAGCTCCCAACACAGATGTGGCCATGCATAATACCAACAATAGGGTTAAACGTTCCTACAAATTTTTTTACGTCAAAAATAATTCAGATAACCATGAATTTTGCAAGATATAAAGTTCGGAATACAAATCAACCCAATTCAAATCAACCGGGGCTAGCGCAAGGACGCAAGTTTATAGGACACTTATTTCTTGAGTGGATTTTCTTAGTGGAGACAAATTAGAAAGTACCACAACTTACATTGTTAAAGAAAGCCGCAATATCACATACAAGTACAAATGGTCTAACAGTACGTGTACGTAAATGTAGTTATATGAATTTTGTATGTATTAAACGATAAATCTTACATCGATTATAGAAAAAATAAACAATCAATATATAAGGGTTAGCACTACGTTTTTCAAAATTGATATGTTAAGGTGGAACTCTAAGACCCAGTATAGTTTTAGAGCGTATAAATGAGCCATTAAATTTTAGAATTAGTACGAACGAATCACCATCTTAAATGAACATATTAAACGCAACAGTATCTATATATATTACATGTATGAGACAGGGAACTCACCATTGTATCAGAGACAATGAGCATGAAAAACAATTAATTCCCCTATGATCATGTTCACTTCGAACTTCCATATTTATATATAAAACTACAGTGAGAGAACTTCATTGTGTTTAAATTTATTCAAATTGAAGTAACAATTAGCGTGCTCTTGACATTGCGTAATTAACTTGTTAATTAAGCCCATTTTTTTGTGCTGGATCTTGTCGTTTAATGCAATTTAAAAGATTGCCTAACGTGCTCAATTTCTTCTTACTTTTTGTTTTGAGTTCCTTAAGGAACAACTATTTATATAAAATATTTAGTATGTATAATAAAATTAAAGAAGAGGGAGGCACGATGTGTTTGTTTCATCTCATGTAGTTACCAAACATGCCCTAATACGTATACATTCTTTAATACATATATTTAAAGTGAAAATAAGATTCTCTTCTAGTATTAATATGTTTGATCAACACTTAAATTGAGTCCTGAAATCTTGCCTACATATAGATGGATTTAATGGGACCCTAAAAAAAAAAAAAAAGCCTCTTCATTGAAAATTTGAATTTATATACACAATATTCTTAACGTAACTTAAGTTCTAAAGGAAACTTCAACCTCAATTATTGCAGTTATCGAAATAGTAGTTGTTGAAAACAGAAGATTAAGCACGTTATTAGGGTCTAGGACTTCGCTTCTTCCTCGTCTAATCTCATGGTCTAACACACTTGCAATTAAAAAGGACAATATCAGTTGACTAGCACAAATATATTATTATTGCATACTTATTTTTTAGATTGTTTGTTGTTTAAGTCAAAAGACAAAATGGGAGAGCAACCGAGACCCGAGTGATCTAGCTTGTCAAAAAGTTGGATCGAAATTAGTCTAACTTGCCTCGGACCGTTCAATCCAGCGACCCATGAGAACCAGCATAGTCGACTCGATTTATTAAAAGAAATTGTGCTATTACTAGTATATAAAGTGCTCATATATATTATACAAATATTTTGATGATATAATTTTCGATTCTCATTTGCAATGAGACTATTAAAAAATGACTGGTTAGCCTAGCTCGACCTGACTAACCTAAAATATTGACAGGTCTGTGGTTAGTCTGGCCTAGAGTCTAAAGATCATTCATATTAGGCTTTAACTATACTTCTAGATGTGTTAATTCAGGACTTGAGCTAGACCTATGGTTGGTTTAGGTCCGTTCGCCCCAAGCCCATTTAATCTTTAGTGTAAAATTTTGTTTTTCTGTGTCAACTCAGTAGAATTTTTTATTTTATTTTATTTTATTTTATTTTTTTTGTCCCTACTAGTTCCGCCCTGAATAATGTGGAATCATTTTATTCGCGTCCAAGGCGTTGGATGCAAACTCAACATGTACAGTAAAGCATGCTCTTTTCTTGATGACTACACTAGGAAATGTATACCTAATCAAAATCTACTTTAGTGTACTTCAAGTTATAGTTTTTTTAAATATCTATGCATGTGACATATTCAACAAGAATAATTTTAGTTGTACATTAAGGTGCCGTCACTTGGCATTTTCGTCAACCAAGTTGTACATTTTTATGTACAAGTAGCATGGTTGAACAATTTTAATGGGATAGAAGAAAATATCGAAATATGTTTTGTACGTCCAGCGACCCTCCAATATTTCCCCATGGAGGAGAAACATGTGTCGAATTGGGGATAATGTTATTTGATTTATATTTTATAATTTTAAAAAATATTGATAATGCTAGAAATGAACCTTTACGTGACAACGGCTTTTTTATTTTAATTTTTTGGGCATGCAATGATTTATCTTTTTAAATTAGAGGCGAGATATTAAGTTGCAAATACTTTATGTTTATACCCCCTTATACATAATAGACTCCTTTATATTTACAAAACATAAGGTATATATCATTTTCAAAAGATTCTTTATTTAGAAGAATGCCATATGCATTATGCAGAGTGTCTTTAAATACAGAAAGTCAAAAATTTTATTTACTCCAAAAATATTCTCTATTTTGGTTCTTCATTTCAAGAAATATCTTATGCAGTGTACAAGCATTTTTAAATATTGAGAGTAAAATTTTTTAGTAATTAAATGTTTTGAAATCCTCTAGAATCCTGATTGGGTAGTGTGAGAGAACGACACTCTTTTCGCCTTTATTAAGGTGGAGACACATTATCTATCTAGTTTAGTAAGAGAGGGTGAGAAAGTAATAGAGGAGCATCCCACTGATCCAAGATCTTCATGAAGTGTAAGCAAACTAGTGAGAAATGTTGGCGATGAAACGAGATATGCGAGCTACAAGGGATGGTGTCACGGGTTGCCTTTCTTCTTAACACAGAAAGGGACATCGTGCGGCAGTAGTCTGCTCCGCTAGACTACCTTCCGCCTTTTCTCGCGACGAAAGAGATTTTGATTACAAAT
>CAIGRN010056008.1:0-11183 GCA_903798345.1 Fraxinus anomala
AGCTGAAATCTTTACTCTGTAAACTAAATGAATTAAATCATGTAGTCCAAAATCTGATAAGTTGTATAATAGTTAAAAATCACACCAGAAAGATATCTGGAATATCAATACTCATGTATCTATTAATACTGATATACTTGGCAAAACTATTCACTTATGAAATTCTGTAATTCTAGTCTTACACGCACAGAGCTGCTCGAAGGCTATAATCTGATCATACACTATGGAAACACATTCACAATAGTGCAGAGCTGGTAAATCACACCAATGGTCGTATATTGTGGAAACACATTTACACCAGTGTAGAGATGGTAAAATCACTTGTGAACTTTCTGATGGTTTTAAAAATAACTTTAAATACGTTGAAACATACTAATATAACATGCCAACGAAATNTTCACAATAGTGCAGAGCTGGTAAATCACACCAATGGTCGTATATTGTGGAAACACATTTACACCAGTGTAGAGATGGTAAAATCACTTGTGAACTTTCTGATGGTTTTAAAAATAACTTTAAATACGTTGAAACATACTAATATAACATGCCAACGAAATTATTTATCTGAACTCAATTTAACTTTAAAAGAACTCATTATAAAATTCATTTTATTCTGAAAGTCATGCTGTCAATTCAACTATAAGAAATAGATAACTTTCTGATTTACTATAAATTTAGTAAATATTTATTTCTGAAAAATAAGTTTTTCACTCACTCAAGACAAGCTACAGGTTATGAAGGTCAATAAACTTTTTCAATCTTTTCGTCACCACCGAAAATATGATACAAAATAGGCAATTTAACTACTATCATACTAAGTAGTTCTGAATATAATAACCGAATACTAAACTTGATTACTCGATACATGAATAAATTCCCCAAATTTCTTTTAATCAATTGGGGCTAATTCTACTTTGTAATACATTCACCAATATTTACTATATCCAAATTTACCTTCATCCCAATTATAGAAATAATCATAGCTTCCAATCTAGTGAAAACTAGCAACCACCAATTCAATCAATTTAACTTTCATTTTGTTCCATAAATTCATACTTTCATGTGAGTAATTCCATCAACATAACATTTTCACAAACTATTTTTACTTAATAATCCAATTAAAAATTCTAGGATTTGCTAGAATTGATTGCCTCGATTCAAATGGAAATTTATCAAAAAAGCAGCTTGAGCAAGAATTTATACTCCTTCCCTTAAATATGAAAATTACACCAACAACTTAGAACCCTAAAAATATAACATCACCATTCCATAAAAAAAAATACTTCTTTACCTTGAACTCAAGTCTCTATTAGCTGGCACCTAACTTTTCTTCAATTTTCCTTTCTTTCTTCTTTCTTTCTCTGTTTCCTCACCTTTTCAGCCTCTGTTTGTATATGTAAAATGAAAAATGGGTTCAATTTGTGCAAGTTAGTGGAGCACAAAGTTACAATTTGCAAAGGAAGTGCCTCATCTTCCATTTGATATAAAATTTTGTCCTTTAACTTCCAATGATAGATAATTACATCCCACCTTTAAATTTAGTCTAGCTTAAACCCTCAAGTATTGTCAATTGTAAAATAAATCCCAATAATTAACTTATTCGATATAAGCCCTTATTTGACTCTGACTTTGATTTTGAAATAAAATATAGACTTTTGACTAATATAAAATGGAGTCTAACAGGTAGAACCTTCTGATCGTATTGGCTAGGTAAATCATAAAACTTTTAAAACTCAAAATTCTCCCATCCCACTGGTATTCAATCAAAATTATACTCTGTTGCTCTTTTAATATTCAACAATTGACAACAGAAATCATTAAAAAATAAGTTAATCAAAACGCCCATGTGCGTGTGTGTTTTTTTTCCCCTCTCTTTTTAGATATATATTGAAAATATTTTGTAGAACGAGCAAATAAAAGTAAAAGGAAATTGATCTTTGGAGAGGCATCTCTATATGACACAGCAAGTATTGCTAACATTCTTTAGGCTTGTTTTGTACTCACATAGAGGATAATGTATTTAATTTTGGGGTGCGATTTTGTTATTCTACTATATTTGTTTTTATGTGTGTGTGTGATTTATTGAAAAAGTAAAAAAAAATAAAATTGAAAATTAGGAAAATTTCAAAAATATTTTCTTGTTATTTGTGTGCTTTTGTGGGTTAGATAGCCTTGTTAACTAAAATTAAAATTAGTTAAAATTATTTATGATTCATGAATTGTGATTATGCTATGCAACTTTCTTTGATTTGATAATGTCCAAGTGAGCTCAATAGACATGATGATCATCATGTATTTTTATGTTGACTACATTGATTGATTATGTTGGCTGAACTTAGGTTGTTAAACCAACATCATAAATATAATCATAATTACTTTAACCAATTGAAAGGTACTTTTAGGGGTGGTTGATTCGGTGTCGAGAGCTATTTAGATAAATGTTGATTCCGTCTTGTTGAAGATTAGTATAGAGTATCTTTGGCCAACATATAGAACCCAGGTAGTAACCATATATTAGAGGTCTGGTCTCAAGTACTCGTCCCAATGAAAAGCATTGCACTAATCCAGTAAAAAAGACGTCAAAGTGTAGGAAAAAGTGGCATGCATTAGAAAAATAAAAATATTTCGTTGTTGAGTTTTGTTATCTACCCTAGAGTGGAGAGAAATATAGTAGGAAAAAGCAACTTGACGTATCAGTTTTCAATGTCTAAGTAAAAAAGCTACCTAAAAGTGAGATGAAAAAACTGTGTGCTTTCTTGTATTTATCCGTATAAAAGCAAGTGCATGGAATAGAAAATGCACTACAAATATGGCTAAGACTTGGACACTTAATTGGGGCTCCAGATTTCTAATGAGGTTGATTGGTGTAGTTGACCTTGATGGTTGAGACACTTTAAACTTGGAAAAATCATCACAGATTTAGATAGTTACTTTCATTGATGAAAACCAATCAAACTTGAGCAAAATATAAATTAGCATTGTAAAATCAACTTTATAATAGATACTTCAATGTGACATTGAAGAACAAGTTCGGGGCCAGGTTTGCATCCTATGAAAGAAAATGGAAATAATTGACCACTAAGGGCTGATATATAACCAGCCTAAATTGGTTTTATCGTAAGCTATCTACCATATTGGTTTCAATACATGAGACGAATATCGTAAGCTATCTACCATATTGGTTTTATTTTTATTTGTGTGTATGTTAAGTAGATAATCTTACTCGGAAGAACAAGAGTTTTAAGTTTGAGATATTTTATAAGTGTATTTTAAACGCTTATTCATGCTTTTAAACTTGATAAATTATTTCTAATTGAGAGAATGCATATATAATTTAGTGTAATTATGTTAATTGTAAAAAATCGCCAACTCGAATACAAATGATATAAAAAAGGCAATGTTGTGCTTAATTGGATAAGATTTGAACTAGTTGAAGGCTTACCGGATTGTACGATATTGATAAGATGTATTAACAGAGCAATTGGAGGAGATTTACAAGTGGTTCGGTGACTAATATAAACTTTTGGAACCTAAAACAAATCAAGAACGGGTGACTAAAGAATATAAAGATGAATTACCAATGGTGCAAATAAAAAAGTCTCGAGATACCATGCGATCACGAGCATGGAAAATTTACCACCAACAAGTTTAAAAAGCTAACCATGTGATGGAAACTTCTTTAAGATTAAAAAAAAAAAAAAAAAAAAAACCCTTTTCTAATCTTATGAACTTCTACATGGAATGAAATTGAGGAAAAAGTTTTGACCTAATTATGGGACTATAAATATAGGTATTCATCTATCATTTAATGGGGTGAAAATTTTAATACATAAATACATAATCCTACACCAAATTCAGTACATTTGTTTGGATTTTACGAAGAAGAAGAGGATTCAAGAAGATTAATCAAGAAATATTATGAGATTAAAAAATTCAAGATTTGTTTTTCACCTCATGTATAAACTTTAATTTCAGATGATGTATTATCAATTCAATTTGTATTTGCATAATAATATAATGCGCTGCTAATTGTATATGTCAGGATAATAATGGAACTTCTATTTTGTGATTTCTATTTTGTATAAGAGAAATAATATAAATTATAGCACGTAGTAGCTACTATTGTATGGTTCGATATGGAATACACACATCGCTATACTTTGCATTATTTTATTGAATGTTCTTGTAATTTAATGAGTGTTTATATATTCACATCTTTCGTAGAGATATAGTATGAAAATATGTGAGGATATGTTTAATATTATTTGAGAGACATTATTAAATGAAATATAAATATTGATTGTCAAACCTAAACAAGTATTGTCAACTCCTTGAATTGATATTAAATGGAAGAGTAGGGGATTCAAAGTTCCAGTGATTTTCGTTAATTGAGTTTCATAAACACTTCTTAATTTGGTTAAAAGCTTTATATTTAGCTAATTTTAAAAGTTACTTTGCCATCATCCCATATTATAATTGTGCTATTCCTGTTAGAGTAATATTAGCATGAATAGAATTGAATACGCAATCCTCGTATGAAAGATACTTTACTCAGACTTCATTATTTGTCTATGATATTGTATACTTGTGAAATTTTAGCATTCGAGTCTTGCACCAATTTGAAAACTTGACTTCGATTATGTCAAAAATATAAATACCATCCACTTATACCAACACACAAATACTTTCTAAATTAGTCCCTATTTGATTTTGTTAAAAGATAGTTCTTCAGTAAATTTTGATATATGTCGATGAATGTGTGATTAAAATTAATTGTTCATTTTGAGTTAAATTTTTATCAATTTTTTTAACTAAATCAAACAAAGCTTAAATAAATAGACTAATATCTGGAATTCTTAAAACCCAAATCATTCAAGGTTTATCAAATCAGGACCTAGGAGCCTATTTTAACCCGTATAGAGGATTATGTAACTGATAGTCAAGATTTGGAAACTTCTGATCCACAAAGCCCTCAAGTCGAGCTATGTACACTGTTTCTTGAAGAACTTCACTGAATAAGGCACTGTTAATAACTATTTGCCGAATATCCCAACCAAAAGATTATTTCAAATTAGGAATCACTCTAATTTGTTCAAAAGACTATACCTTGGTGGTACAAGACTATGTTTTGTCAACTCTAAGTTAACTTTGCAGTCATGCCATTAACTCCAGCAATTCTTTCCTCGGCTGATGCTGGTTCAAGGGGTTTTAAAGAAGTGACCAAATATACAAAAGTCTTAGGTTTATAGATACCTGATTTGGATCTAGCATATGAATATATGATGAGAAAGTTGTTTTAAGTGTACTGTTGGAAAAATATATTTGCATATTAGTTTGGTTAGCTTACCATTTGATTCCATTTCTAAAACGACTCAAAAGAAGAGAAAACTAGGGAGTTGTTCTTAGATTTTTTTTTGAATGTTTTTTTTGTTAATTTTGCAAAATTATGAAATCGAGACTAATGTATTTCTTATTGTTTGATTTAGTGGATTAATTTAACCGTAGTATGGGGGACCGTGGATGTTTCTCTTACGGTTCACTACGTTATATCGGGTGTTGATACTTGCTAATTTCCTTAATTGAGTAAATCACATAGAATATTAGAATCTGACTGCATGCTACGGTCAGAATTGCTTCAATAATTGCTTGTAGGATTTTATGATTGTTTGGCGTATACTGTTTGAACTGAATAATTATGATATAATTTTTAATTAACAAGGTCTAAGTATTTACCATTGGTATTAGAATGGGTTCACTTTTAAAAAGTGTGATCCACGAAAAACTTAGTAATGGACAATGCACCTTTTAGACCTCCTGCTCTAAACGGGACTAATTGCTCCTATGGGAACATTATGATGCATGTTTATATCAAATCCTTAGATGAGAAAGCATGACATTCAATCGTGTATGGCTATATAACTCTCATCGTGACCAAAACTGATGTAAAAAGAGAGAAAATAGCAGATGAGTAGGTGTTTATTGATTTTAATAGTGCTAGTTGGAATTCAAAAGCATTGAATGCTGTTTTTTCATTTGTAGACTCTAATCAATTTCACTTAATTTCTACATGCAAGGTAGTTGAGGAGGCATGGGAAACATTGCAAGTTGCTCATGAATGAACTTTTATTGTGAAGTTTTCTAAACTCCAAATGCTTACACTTCAATTTGAGCAACTAAAAATAAGAGATGATGAATACTTTAAAGATTTCTATGCCAAGCTAAGTGGCATCACCAACCCAGCCTATACCTTGGGAAAGAAGTATTTAGAAAATAAAATAGTGAAAAAGATTCTTAGATCACTACCTGACAGATTCCATTTCAAGGTAACTACCATCGAGGAGAGTAAAGATATAGAAAGCATGAAGGTAGAAGAATTGGTTGGGTCTTTAATGACCTATGAGTTGCATCTACATGGAAGAAAGAAGGGAAAAAAGATAGAAAAATGCATTTAAAGTCAAGCAGGTTGAGGTAGATGATGGGGAAAATAAAAGTGATAGTGATGAGACTATGCTCACTAAATAATTTAAGAAGTTCCTAAAGAGCAGTCATGAAGGAAGAAGATCAAGATATCAACAATCCCAAAAGAAGAAGTTTTTTAACAACTCAAGACAAAACCTACCTCATCTGTAGAAAGAACTCAGAATCGTATTCAATATCATGAATGCGAAGGGTTTGGTCACATAGCTGCTGAATGTGTAAACATATTAAAAAGTTCTCGGGGTAAGAAGGTAATGAACATAACATAGAGCAAAGATAAGGATAAAGAGTCAAACTCAAATGAGGAGAACAGAACAAATGATAACCACGTAATCTCATTCACTATTAACCTGGAGTTTGGTACTGACTCACTACAACTATTGCTTGCAGGTACAAACTCACTGCTAGAGACACAACTTGATCAAGTCACGTATGTTCACAATGTATGATACTGAAAAGGAATCTAAAACTGAGAAAGAGAAAAATGTCACACTTCTGGCCATGATGAAATATATTGAAAAAGAAATGGGTGTTGTTGCAACTAACAAAGAAGCTCTACCTAAAGTTCTAAAAGAAAAAGAAAAAGAAATCTTGAAACTCGTAGTTGAACTTAACCATACCAAGGAGAGAGTTGGACAATTGAATATCGGATATGCCCGCTCGCCTAAATGAAGTTCCCAACTATGGGAGAACCTCAAACATCAAAGAAGGCCTAGGTTATGTATAAATGAAAGGAAAAAAGAAAGAAAATACCCAGTTGAAGTTTGTCAAAGCGGCTAGACATAATAAATCGACAGGACAATCGCCTAAAACTAAAGTCAAATACCAGATAGAACCTCTAACAACAGGACAATATCAATGACTAACTCACCACCGTAGGTTGTGACTACCTCTAAAAACTTGATTCAGATCATGCCATCAGGGTAAAGTTTCACTCTTACAATCAAATAGGTAAGTCACAGCACACTGTCAATTGTACTTTTTTGTTTTCGATATGGACACAATTTATTTCATTGTTTATCACACAAAAACCAACATTATACAAAAAAGACTTAACTTGCTGCTCGCACTTTAAAGCAAAATCCTAATACTAGAATAAGCGAAGTTTGGGTAAGAAAAAATGATCTTAGTTGTTACGTTGTTAATATAGCTTATAACTCTATTGTGCCCAATTCTTAGTATTTTGACAGTGGTTGTTCGAGACACATGACTGGTAATCGTTCTATGGTAACAAATTCTAAAAGTCATGTAGGTGGACTTGTTACTTTTAGGGATTGTGCCCAAAGTAAAATTAAGGGTGTTGGTATGACTGTGATAGACCTATTACCTGCTATAAATGATATGTTGTTTATTGCAGATTTGAAAACTAACCTAATTATTGTAGGTCAACTTTGTAATGATGAGATCAGGGTACTGTTCACTAAAAGTTCATATAAAGTCTGAAAAATGATGGTAGTTGTCTCCTATATAGTGATAGGTTTAGTGATAATTGTTATTTGCTTGAATATGAAGTTTTATGTCATGTTTCGAAAGCTGACTTTATAGACCGTTGCACAAACGATTGAGACACTTGAATTATGGAGATTTTGTCATACTTACAAAACTCAATACAATAAGAAGAGTTTCTAATCTCACAGAAAAATCTGAAAGTGTGTGTGGCTATACTAGAAAGGTAAACAAACTAAAATTGCAAATAAATAAGCTCAGTTTCGTATTACCTTTCACTATGTTGAATTGCTACATATGGGCTTGATGGGGCTTATTCAGACTGAAAGCTTCAGTGGTAATATATATATTTATGTGGTTGTTGATGATTTCTCTAGGTATACTTGGATAGACTTTTTAAGAGACAAATATGATGTTTTTGAAAGATTCACATTTTTATATAAAAAACTGACTGTTGAAAAAGTATTGAGGGGACTAAAATTGTAAGAATTAAGAGTGATCATGGTAAGGAATTTAAAAAATGTGCTTTTCTAGTTCTGTGAAGAGTATAATATTTCTCATGAATTTTCTGTTCCTAAATTCCTGAGCAAAATGGTGTGGTGAAGAATAGGTCTTTATAAGAAATAGTTAAGGTGATGTTGAATAGTAAAAAAACTCCCCATTAAATTATGGACTGAAGCTATAAATATTGCTTGCTATATTTAAACAATGTATCCTTCAGAACTAGTACCTTACAAACACCTTATGAAATCTAGAAAGGTAGGAAACCAAATCTCAAATACTTTCATACTTTTAGTAGCAAGTGTTATGTCTTAAATGACAGAAAACGTTAGGGAGAATTTGAGCCTATGAGTGAAGAATGAGTGTTCATTGGGTATTTAGAAACTAGTTGGGCTTATAAAGTTTATAATATGAGGACTCAAATTATTGTTGAATCCATAAATGTTAAAATAGAACTTGAGATTTATATTCTGGAAGAACATATTGAACATGATCAAATTCCTACAAATTTAGGGAATAACAGTCAGACGCAACAATCGGTACTGAGTTTTGAGGATCCTGCATCCACTTCTAGAGGTGTTGCCCACTAGAAGAAGACAATGAACTACAGAATAAAAGACAACTTCCTACCTGAATCTAAAAGGCTTATCCGCTAGAGAACATTCTTTCATACCTTGGAGATGGAATAATGACCAGAAGGAGACTTGCCATATAACTAGGAAATGTATACTACATCACACATTGAATCCAAAAATGTGATTGAGCACTTGATGATAAATCTTGGGTACTAGCAATGTAGAAATAATTGGCTCAATATGAGCAAAATAATGTATGAGAGATAGTACCTTGGCCAACTGATACAAACGTGATTGGAACAAAGGGATCTTCATCCCCAAACTAAGATATTCATATGAATCCAAAAGGCTCATCCACTAAAGAACATTCTTTCATACCTTGGAGATGGAATAATGACCAGAAGGAGACTTGCCATATAACTCGAAAATGTGTACTACATCACATATTGAATCCAAAAATGTGATTGAGCACTTGATGATGAATCTTAGGTACTAGCAATGTAGAAAGAAATGGCTCAATATGAGTAAAATAATGTATAGGAGATAGTACATTGGCCAACTGATACAAATGTGATTAGAACAAAGGGATCTTAATCCCCAGACTAAGATATTTATATGTTGATTGGGCAGGAAACATGAATGATGGGAAAAACACATTTGGAGGTTGCTTTTACATGGATAATAATCTTGTATCTTGGCTAAGTAAGAAGCAAAACTATATATAACTGTCTACCGAATAAGCTGAGTACATTGCCGTCGGTAATTGTTGTACACAGTTACTCTAGATAAAGCAGATCCTTAGTAACTACGCTATTAATCAAGACTCTATTACCATGTTCTGTGATAATACTAGTGCTAAAAATATCTCTAAGAATTCTATTAAACATTCTAGGACTAAACATATTGATATTCGACATCATTTCATTAGAGACTTAGTTCAAATGAATATAATTGTCCTATAACGCATTCACACTGAAGGACAACTTGCTGATTTACTTACTAAGTCTTTAAATATTTTCAGATTTGAAACTTTGAGAAAAGTCATCGACATATACATGATACATTAAAAGCCATTCGATGTACATAATTTTTTTTGTTTGATTATGTGTGTTCATTTTTTACATGTATTTCGCATTTATATGAAAAACAAACAAATAAATAAAAAATAAAATAAAATTGAAAAAGATAAAAAGAAAAATTGGGACTTTTCTTGCAAATGTCACAAGATGCGAATTTCTGATTTGTTTGTAGTTATTGAGATATAATTGGAATCTCCAATTAGTATGGTGTACTCATTTTAACTTATGGTAAATTATTTTCAGATAAGTACACCATTAGGACATTGTGATTGGTTCAATTGTGACCATTTATTGACTGGATTGTCATCTTAAGGTGATAAGTGTTTGAGTGTAAACCTATGGTCTGTATCTGTGTCTCTCTACAGTGCAATATGATATTGTGTAAACATACAAGCTCATTGGAAGATAGGGCTATCACTATGAGTGTGCGAAGCCGTTCTTGATAATGAATGTAAGTCATGAGAAAAAAAGCTACCCCTATGGCTATGTAAAAGTCAACTTTTTCATTTAAAAAGACTGTGAATTAAAAGAATATTGAAAATAAAAAATTATATGCATGCTCAAGCTTGGCACACATTTTTATTCACAGAGACCGTTTCAAATGATAGCTGAATTGAAATACATTTCTATCTAGTCACTACATGTGTCAATTTTGGTTATGACATGATTTATGATTGATTAGTCTAGATGATCCCACAACACATTCCCATCATGATATGAGAAATTAATTGAACTAGTTGTGATAAACATTTGAACGAAAATTTCATGTTTTCTTGAGAAGTTTAAGCTAAGTATGAAACTGATTTGACTATAAAATTCTCCAAAAATATTTACATTGATTCAATTTTTAGTAAATTACCATATTTTTGTGTGATTGAAATGTGTTGACTTTTCGTAGATTTTCCAATCAACAGTTTAATTTTGACAGTAAATTCTAGTATCCATTGTAAAAAGGAAAAATTGAGCAAAAATATTTAAAAACAAAATCTAGGTCGAATATGAGGGGTCAGTTCAACCTTATTTGGTGTTAAAAATTAAGAAAATGCTCTTTGCATTTGATCTAAAAATTTTGGAATGTCAAGATATTTTTGCATATTATAGATGA
>CAIGRN010056040.1:0-10890 GCA_903798345.1 Fraxinus anomala
TCTCAAGAATGATATGAATGATTCCACCAATGAATTGCGTTCTTGAATCTCTCAAACGATGATATAAATATGTTATAATAATGAGGCACAATGAGACATCCACTGATTTTCGTGCAAGAGCATCTGTATTTATAGTTGGAGGTGTATGAGTAGTATGGGCTGTGTAAAACTCTCCAAAATCGCGAACTAGGGTTAATCGCGTAACAATGTCACTTGAGCGAGGGGTACTTGTTGCTCGAGCGACACCTGGGAGATAAACGAGTAACAATAGTTCTGTTTCTGTCGCTCGAGCGGTGGCTAGGTGTGAGGCTAGCGACATTCCAACGCCACTTCTTTCTTATTTCCAAACTCGAACTCAAACTCTAGGCTACCTAACTCAACGATACAAAATTGTACTTCACTCCTTGACTTTTACACATATTCAATTAAGTCATTTTTATTCACAAAATTGCCAATTACAATATTGAACCTAACACAAGGAATTATGATGCTTAAATTCTTTAATCGGCTTCGAGGTTGCATCAAAGATATAAGATGATGTGATATAGATGCGTGGCTTCAGTGATCTAACTTGATTGGGAGCTTACAGTTTCATGTTCTCATCGTTTTTGGCAATTCTATCAATCATGCTCTATCAAACTAATTCGCTGCCTAGTAGATCTTCTTGTTAGAATTCTTATGTGAAAGAATTTATGTTATAGGACCAAAGCATGTGTGCTTTAGCTGCAGAGCCATGGGGGTGTGTGTGGGGGTGGGGGAGTAGGGTGCTCTCCCGAGTCAAAGATATGTCCATAATGTTGGTGATAGGGAAACTTGTCTCATTTGTGTTCGGGGTGGATGGGAGAAGTAACTTGCATGTTTAATTAGTTTGTATAGAAAATTGTGGCATGTTTGATAGGAAAGAACGGATAAAAAAATCCAAACCTGATTTGATATTGCACCTCAACTTCGAGCCAATAACAACATTAATGGTATTTATCATCAGGTGGCTAGAGTTCTTTCTTTCTTTTTTTTCTTTTTCTTTTTATTTTTATGAAATTATATTGTATTTTAATTTATTGAACAAGTTTAGGTGTGCTTTAACTTCCATTTAGACTGATGTGAGATAACGTTTCTCATTATTTATAATAAAGTGTGGATAGTGGGGTGGGGCTCGACCCTCAAATAGTGGGGTGTTTGATAAAGTGGAGTATATTGTGTGTTATTCAATATTTTGAGTTTTTTCTTTAATATATATATATATATATATATATATATATATTATGGGTTAAACCACTTTATTAAAAGATAATGTCAGAAGCAGTGCCAGAATTCTAGATGACGGAAGGTGATTTGATGAAAAAGATGAAGGTGTTTTTCATGTAAATCCAATTTTTTTTCTAAAAAAATTAGCCACCAAATAGGAACTTAAGCTTAGCCATACATTTTTTAGCTTAGCAAAACATGCTTCTGATAAAATATATTCAAGAAAAACATTGAGAAAGTCTTTCCAATTTGTACCAAAGTCAAAATAATTAATGAGCGTTTTTCCCCAATACACACGAAACGCGTTTTTTTTTTTATGTTATATAACGTTTTTAGCGTTGATTACAAAGGTCAACCTTATCAAACAATTGGATTAGCTAACTCGAAGAGCCTGAGAGTTGTGCTATTTAGGTGCAACTCAACAAAAACAATGCCTGTGATTTTGGTCACTGTAATCAGACCCATTGCAATCCCTAACAGAATTACCCTACAATCTGAAAGATTTCATAGCTCGAACAATATTTTTCGTAGAGAATTGTATTTTCGAGGGAACGTGATTTCCCGAAAATTTGCTTTCTGGGCTAACAAAATCCGGAATCCAAAAACCATGATAGATTCCATGAGAACCCCTGTGAGCACAAGTGAGAATGGGGTTCAATCTTTTGAACAGGAAGCTTTCATTGAAGGGCCCTCTGATTCTGGAGCTGTTGGGCTCGAAGGTACTCTCAATAGTTTGGTAAGTAAATTGTCTATTTGCAATGAAAGTTTTAATATGTTCACTATCTGTATATAGTATGTTTTATTTAGCAGGTTATTAATTTTATTTCTGTATTGTATTGCGTGGTTATGTGCAATAAAACTCATATTTAAACGTCAATGGAAAAGTGGGAAAAAGACTTCTGATATGGATTACTATTGTGAAATATTCCTCAGGGGGGCGTGTGTGGGTGTGGGGGTGTCTGCGTTCCCATACTTCCAGGTGAACCTCATGTGGAAATGGAGATCGTGTTTGTAATTTGGAAAGTAGAACGAGTTGATTGTCATTTCTATAGTCAAGATTTTGTTTCAACTGATTTCAATTTTATAACTTGATATCTCTAAAAAATGTTTAATCTGCTTAGTTTTATAATCTATGATAGAAAACTAAACTTGTTTGGTCTTCAAAAGTCTGTTCAGTTGCCCGATTTTGACAATGGGGAAGAAAAGGAAGGATTTGAAAAATGCTAGAAATTCTCTCAATGTGAATAACTTTATTCGGAAACTTATGCATCACTTTGTGATATCTCATTTAATTATTACTTGGAAAAATCAAGGCCTAAGTTGCTTGTCCAGAATAGAGGAACAGTTTTTATATTGGGAAACAAACAATGGAAAATGCACATTTAGATCGTCAATTTTTAGGAAGTCTAACTTTTTCACTCAATGTGTTACTTTTTGTAAGTCGAGTCCTATATGGTGCTTTAAAATTCAATACCGAAGTGAGACAACAGTAATGTTGTGATTCTCCGATCACGAAAAAAAGAAGATAAAAGAGGAAAAAACAATTCCATTTCTATCGTGAATAGAATTTACAATGGAGTTTTACACTCTCAACAAAACCTCATAAATCTCTTTCTAATCTCTCTCTCTCTTTTTCATGGTTAATTCTTTGCAAATGCATCCCCTATTTATAAGAAAATAATGTGGCTTAATGGACAAGCCTTTCTCATTAAGTAAGAGAGTTTCAATTCAAGTTTTTTTCTTGCATGGAGAAGCCTTCCTCATCAAGTAAGAGAGTTTCAATAATTGCGGCTGGATATATCAATCCTCCCCCTCTAGTCGCATCCAAATCAATTGTTATTTGACAACCATTCCAGCTATGTCTCTGCACAGCTCTAGCTTCTCCATTGGAACCACCTTTGTTAACATATCCGCTAGATTCTCATGTGCATGAATCTTCACTAGTCTTAACAGTTGTTGATCCATCACCATTCTTATCCAATGATAGCGGATGTCGATGTGCTTTGTCCAAGAATGATACATTGAGTTCTTACTCAAGTCAAGAGCACTTTGAGTGTCACAATGTACTTTATAATCTTTCTGCTTGATCCCTAGTTCTTGGAGAAATTTCTTTAACCACATTATTTCTTTACCAGCTTCCGTTGCTGCAATATGTTCTGCTTTTGTCTTGGATAAAGCAACACACTTTTATAGTCCTAACTGCCATGAAATAGCTCCCCTTGCAAAAATGTAGAGAAATCCTGGGTAGATTTTCTATTATCAAGATCTCCAGCCATATCTGAATCTGTAGAACCTTCCAAGATTGGATCATCTCCTCCATAGCACAGACATGTCTTTGATGTACCCTTAAGATACCTGAGAATCCGCTTGACTGCCTTCCAATGTTTCTTTCTACGATTATAGAGAAAACGACTTACCACGCCAACTGCATGAGCAATATCTGGTCTTGTACATACCATGACATACATCAAGCTTCCGATTGCTAAAGAATAAGGTACCAATGACATCTCTATCTCTTTTTTGGATAAGGGGCATGAGTTCTTGCTCAACTTGAAGTGATTGGTCAGCGGAATGTTGAAAGGTTTGGCATTATGCATGTTGAATCTCTTGATCACTCGTTCAATATACTTCTCCTGAGATAGCCACAACCTTTTATTCTTCCTGTCCCGAGTTATGTGCATTCCTAAAATTTATTAAGCTGGGCCTAAGTCCTTCACGTCGAAGGGCTTAGAGAGTTCCTTCTTCAGTTGACTGATTTTTGTTGCATTTTGCCCAACGATTAACATGTCGTCTACATACAATAGAAGAGCAACTAAACTGTTATCTGGAAACCTCTGAATATAAACACATTGATTTGCAGCTGTTCTTTTATAGCTTTGACTCATCATGAATGAGTCAAACTTTTTGTACCACTGCCTTGTGCTTGCTTAAGACCATACAAACTCTTCTTTAACTTGCAAACGAAGTTTTCTTTTCATAAAACTTCAAAACCTTTTGGTTGCTCCATATAAATTTCTTCACATAAATCACCATGAAGAAATGCTGTCTTGACATCCATCTGCTTAAACTCTAAATTCAAACTGGCTCGAATTGAGGCCATCTTTACAACATGTGAGAAAATTTCGTCAAAGTCAATTCCTTTTTTGGCAGAAATCCTTTGACTACTAAACGAGCTTTATGTTTCACCACCTTTCCACGCCGTCTTTCTTAAGCTTGAAAACCCATTTATTCCTTAGTACCTTCTTTTCCTTCGGAAGCTCAACCAACTCATATGTTTGGTTCTTTTGCAGTGACTCTATCTCATCCTGCATTGCTTTTATCCACTTGTCTTTGTCCACATGAGTTTGTGCTTGCTGAAAGCTCTTCAGCTCTCCTTCATCAATGAACAGAATGTACTCAAATTCTGAATATCTTGTTGATGGAATCCGTCTTCGTTCAGATCTTCGTAGTTGTGGATTGTTGGTTTCAGGAGATACACCATCATCTTGATGTGATGGTCCTGCAGTTTCTGGTGGAGAGGATTGTGACTCCCCCTGATCGATATCCTCTTCTTCCTCCTATTCTGTTTTTGGCATTTCATCGTGCACTTCGTCATTATCTGTGGTGAATTGTGATGGTGTTGGGTCTGGAGCAATATTCTGGGCACTGAATTTAGGATTAGGAGACATTATGGGATTTTTAATGTCTTCTAATGTTTGGTCTTTATGGAACACTACGTCCCAGCTTCTGATAACCTTTTTTGTCTTTGGGTCCCATAATCTGTATCTAAATTCCTCATCTCCATAGCCTATAATGATGCATGGAGTGGTCCTTGTATCTAGCTTTTGTCTTAGCTCTTTGGATACATGTGCAAATGCTAAACAACCGAATACTCTCAGATGAGAGTATGAAGGATTTTTATCGGTCCATACTTTCTCCGGAATTTCAAAATTCAATGGTACTGACGGTGACCTGTTGATTAGGTAGCAGGCGACTCGCACCACCTCTCCCCAGAATGGCTTTGGCAGCTTAGCCATACTGAGCATGCTTCTGATTTTTTCCATGATTGTCCGATTCATTCTCTCTGCTACTCCATTATGTTGTGGGGTGTGTGAGACCGTTTTTTCATGTCGAATATCGTATCTTCTGCAGTAGGCATCGAACTCTTTGGAAGTGTACTCGCCTCTATTGTCTGAGTGGAGACACTTCAACTTCTTTCCTGTTTCACGCTCTGTGGAACAATTTGAAGTAATCTAATACCTGGTCCTTTGTCATCAGAGAAACAACATCAATGAATGTAAGAAAGTACTTATTACCGCCTAGTGATTCAACTTCCAAGGGACCACAAACATCAGAGTGTACCAGACTGAGCATCTCTGATCGTGTCGTCGAAGAGAAATTGAAGGAGACTCTATGTTGCTTACCAAATAGACAGTGATTGCAAGGTTCTAGCGCAGCTTCCTTAGCAACAGTGATTAACTCCTTTGTCAAAGCAGACAACCCCTTCTCACTCATGTGATCGAGTCTCTGGTGCCACAAATTTTGAGAAACCTCACATTCCACCCTGTTGAGATTATCTGCATACATTATCACCTGAGTTTTGTATAAAGTGCCACATATATGTCCTTGAGCGACAACCATGGAGCCTTTCATTAATTTCCGTGTGCTATAGCTAAAGTGATTAAAATAGCCCTGTTTTTCAAGGGTTATCCTCGAAAGAAGATTAAGTCGAAGATCTAGCACATGTCGGACATCCTTCAGGGTTATTTTATGCTCGATATTCGTTTGTATCCGAACATCACCGACTCCTATGATCTCAGAAGCATTGGTATTTCCCATCTTTACTGCACCAAAGTCGAGCTTTGTAAGTAGTGAAGAAATCTCTACGTGGAGTGGCGTGGTAAAATGCTTAGTATCTATCACCCACTCAATATCTTGGTTTGAGACGTGAAGACATATCTCATCATGGATGGAACAGATAGCCACCTCTCCAGAAATAGTGACTAGTGTCTCTCCTTCCTTATTTTTTGGCTGCGAATTGTTCTGACCTTGCTCTCGTAGCATTTTTTCGACAGTTCTTCTTCAAGTGGCCCTCCATACCACAATAGTAGCACTTGTAGGTAGGCTTCATTCCATATGTGGATTTAGCTCCGCTTTTGCTTTTGCTTCTCCCCCTAAATCGAATACCTACTTGCTGTCTTGCTTGATTCTCTATGATAAAGGCATGTGACTGATCTGTGTCGACGTCCTTTCTCCTGGCCTCTTCATTAAAGAGGGCATCCTTGACCATAGACATGGTAAGTTTGCCATTAGGGGCTGAGTTGCTGAGAGATACTACTAGTGTCTTCCAAATGTCTGGAAGATAACTTAAAAGTAGTAAGGTTTGCATTTCATCTCCGAGCGACATCTCTACAAATGACAATTGGTTCACCAATCTTTGAAATTTTCTGGTGTGCTCAGCAACTAAAGTTCCACTCTTCAACTTCAGATTCACCAAACGCCTCATCAACAGGGCTTTGTTTCGAGCGGTCTTGGTACATGTCCTCCAAAATCTTCCAGAGGGCATATGCATCTGTCTCTTGTGCCACATGGTGAAAGACACTATGATCAATCCATTGTCAAATTTGACCGATAGTTTTTCTATTTAGCTTCTTCGACTTCGCCTCCTTGGTAGGATTGGGGTTCACACCTTTGGTTTCTAGGGGGTCGTACAAATCTTTACAACTGAGTAGGTCTTCCATCCGAGACCTCCACGGTGTGTAATTGGTGGCAGTGAGCTTGATCATAGTTCCTATTGAAGATTCCTCTATTATCATCTTGACATTGCAAATGTTTGATCAAAAATCGGAGTTGTATCAAAACTACGGGGGCCAATTGATAAACCTTAGTCTGATACCACTTGTTGTGATTCTCCAATCACGAAAAAAAGAAGATAAAAGAGGAAAAAACAATTTTATTTCTATCATGAATAGAATTTACAATGGAGTTTCATAAATCTCTTGCTAATCTCTCTCTCTCTCTCTCTTTTTTTTTGCTTTTCTTACCATGGTTAGTTCTCTGCAAAGGCATCCCCTATTTATAAGAGAATATTGTGGCCTAATGGACAAGCCTTCCTCATTAAGTAAGAGAGTTTCAATTTAAGTTTTCTTCTTGTATGGAGAAGCCTTCCTCATTAAGTAAGAGAGTTTCAATAATTGCGGCTGGACATGTGTTGTCCAAGAAAAATGAATTTTTGTAAATTTGAAAAGAATGAATTTTTTAAAGTTTCCTACTCAAGAAAAATGATTAATGTGATTATCTTATAAATTGTTGTGTAAATTTATTTTGTGGCTCGAGGATTTTTCAGCAACAACGAAGGTAGTGTTATTGCAACTTCTTTAATGAAAAGTCCATGACCAATTTTATGAAAGATTGTTATTTCAGCCTTTAGAATTGTATGTGCTTTTAATTCCATTGTTGTAGTTCAAATTCTTTCCTTAAATTCATCCGTCTATTACCCTTCATGCAGAGTAAATGGCTTGTGGCAGTGCTTTTTGGTGCAATTGTACTGTGGAGGCATGATGCTGAATCATTGTGGGCCCTCATGGGTTCTGTGCTTAATGTTATATTCTCAATCACATTGAAGAAAGTACTAAAGCAAGAAAGACCTATTTCTACCTTAAGATCAGACCCGGGAATGCCATCTTCACATGCGCAATCCATCTTCTATGCAGTTGCATTTGTCAATCTGTCAAGTAAACTTTTCCAATCATTCTTTATTTTAATTATATTTTTACATATAGAAAGATGATGAGATATATCTCGCAAATATTGACTGTCATCAATTGTTGATGTCAACTTTAGACTTCTTTTATTCTCTAGTGCAGGTTACTCAGAAATTTCAGTGACTTCATGATAGTTCCTACCATGATAATCTTTTAACCATGTGATATGTAATTGTAACATGTTTGTGCCATTGGAATATTTCAAAATTGTTTAGCTTTCTTTTATACTTATGGATTATGAGTTAGCATTGCATGAAAAAGGTAGTTGGTTAAATACCCGGCACGCTGTAGCTTCCTTCCCCCATCATGTACTTTGAAGAATCTAGCTTTATATAGTCGTGGAAAGTGGTTTATATTCAGTCAACTTATAATACATGTGGTTTATTTGTTTTAAATTTTAAAATTAATTGCAGACTGCTGCTTAATTTTCTATATCATTCTTTCATTCGTGAGATGAATATTATTCCTCATGCAATCTTTCGATTCCTTATAATATGATGACCTCATTCTTGTATTCTTCACTGCAGTGGTGGAGTGGTACGGGATAAATGGACTTACAGCAACTCTGAATGGGCTTGTTTTTATTCTTGGGTGTTATTTTGTAAGTATACAGCAGTTATACTGAAATCTGGGGAATTTCACATACTTGTGGTGCCTAAAGGATGAATATCNTCTTTCGATTCCTTATAATATGATGACCTCATTCTTGTATTCTTCACTGCAGTGGTGGAGTGGTACGGGATAAATGGACTTACAGCAACTCTGAATGGGCTTGTTTTTATTCTTGGGTGTTATTTTGTAAGTATACAGCAGTTATACTGAAATCTGGGGAATTTCACATACTTGTGGTGCCTAAAGGATGAATATCACAGTACTTTTGAATCATCATGATAGCATTATGATTTCTATATCCACCCACCCGAGATTTTTTTAGTTGGGGTTTTTATTGGGATTTCATTTGTAGCTGCTAGCTTTATGCACTAAAACTGATAGGCAAGTGGATGGAAGTAGTGTTAAGTTGAGTGGAATAACATCTAAAATTTTCTGCCTGCTGAAAAGGAAAATGAATTTTATTATAAGGGCTTATTCATTAATGACTTCGGAACTTTGGAGAAATGATACACTTTCAAGACCTCAGCGAGCACTGCCCTTCTCTCTACCAAGAAATGTAAACTGCCATGGCCTGGTTTTGAGGTGGCCCATGCTGGGCCTATCTGTACTAAGATTTGCAATGGCATGTGATGAAGAAAGTTTTAAGTAATAAGCAATGTTGATCATTGAGAAAAATTAGAAACAGAATTCAATGTCTGATTCTTATCAACTAGATTACTTACATTTGCTAAGACTTGCTATGCTTGCACCCTCAGCTCTTTGGTTTTAACTTAAGGTCTTTCAACAATATTAACATATCTTGCTTATCAGAAGTTTATTTACTGTCATTCTGTTAACCTGTTATCATCTTTTCCTTATTTTAAGGTAGTATTGGGAGAAATTGAAAGTAGTTAAGGTCTGGGAACATATTTTCTATCATAGTTTATTACCATTCATTAAAATCAGACATTTTTTGATTTTTGGGTGTTTTTGTTTTCAGTCATGGCTACGGGTTTCTCAGCAGCTTCATACAGCCAGCCAAGTAGTCGTGGGAGCTGTACTGGGATATGCTTTCTCCATTTTATGGTTCTGTTCATGGAAAGCTTTTGTACTAAAGGCATTTATATCCTATCTGTGGGTTAGAATTGTTGTTGTTCTGAGTGCTATTGGATTTGCTGTAGGATTTATTGGACACGCTTACCTGACCTGGCTTCGATATGAAAACTGAATGTATATTCTCAGAAGGTATTGTGACAACATTCACTCTCTTGTCCTGCAGAATTCCATTTAACCTTGATGATAATTCACCATTGAAATTTATAACCCAATATTTGTAATGATTGTTGATCTGTCATATCATCCCTTGGCTGCAAAATGAAGGTAGACGTAGGGAATCCCCACCCCACACCCAACACACAAAAAGGAACATGAACTCTTCGAACTCCTTCCATTCTTCAAACGGAAACTGACAAAAATAGAATCAAATCGATTCTAGAATATCTTTATGAATATTTTTCAATGTCTTGACTATTCAAATCAATACAGTTCTTGAGTAATCAATGACTTATAAGTGGAGAATAGTCGAGCATAGTTTCAATTTAATGAATACGAGATCAAGAATGAGGAGAATGGTCAAGAATTGTTTCAATTTAATGAATACGAGATCCAGACTTAAAAAACAGTGTTTTGTATATAAGCAGAAAAAATCAAATAAATAGTCATATTATCTGGCATCTAAAAAAATAAAAATAAAAATAAATTAATAAAAATTCAATAACTTCACCTGAAGATCATTGCTGTTTTATGAAAACATTAATCGTAGAAAAATCTATATATACTTTACTTATTTCGAGATCTTTGTCTTCTCCGGGAAGTAAAAAACATCTGGATGGAGTCTTTGCACTCTTCGTTTTTCCCCCAGAATTTGGTAAGCTTTCAATAAGGAGATCCAAAAACGTCTTAGGAATTAAGACACTGCGTACAAGCTTTTATCTAACTGATTCTCTGCATTATTAGAAGTAAGATCTTTCTGATGCGGGTCGAGTCCTCCAAAGGTCTGATCATCAGATGTAGAATTTCAAACATTTCACAGTAATACCTTAATGTAAGCGCCAATATGGGTAGAATTTACCATAGAACAACTCAACATATGCATCTGTTCGCCTGCTGAGCATGAAGAAGTATAAAAAGCTATTTTAAAAATGATGGCTCCATCCTCAATCTAACAGTACTTTATGAGTGATGCGGATCCAAATTGGTTGAGCAGCTTAAAAACAAGACATTCTATTGTTGTTTTGAACTCTAAGAGGAA
>CAIGRN010056044.1:0-14287 GCA_903798345.1 Fraxinus anomala
AGCTTTCATGAATTGTGAAGGAAAACTATATATAAAAATAAACAAAAGCAACTCTTATTTTACTGTAAAAAAAATCAATAATTCCGTTTCTTCACTAATTTAAAAAATGATAATAATATTCATAACCAGCAGCTGCAATAATCATTATACGTAACAGCTTGTTATTTAAGACATTAATTTCTCATAATTCTATTATCTCAAATAACAAGCTAATGACTCTAATAAATAAAATTCCACTTAATTTCCTATAATTCTGCATTCCCTGAATATGAATGGCATTACTCTTAAACATTTATTCACAGATTATTAACTTATAAATAAAACTTTTTAACGAAACATGGACAGTAGTTGAAAATCTATGCAAGTCTTGGTATGCAAGAAATGGCACGGCCAGGCCACCATGTAGCTCAGTAGCCTCACATAAGAATGGTTTAGCTCTGGAAATTCATCTGATGTGTAAGGTCTCTACTCCCACTAATAAAAGTACGTAAATTTGAACCAAAAACTCATCCCAATTCAATAATTAAAACTCATCATTACTAATTTCACAATAACACCATCTAATATTAGGACAATTCTTAAACCCACAAGAAGCTTGTACAAAGAGATCAGGGTGCCTGTCTCGAAACAGATGTCATATAATCATGATGAAAGTAACGTGACCTAATCTACCCAGTAATCTAATCATCAACAATATGAGGAAAAGTTACCAAAAACCTCAGTTTCATAGATGTTTATTATTTGGGGTCCATATGAAACACTAAGACTAAGGTTAAATGGTCGAGCAGAATAAAATACGGCAATAAAATTTTCTATACAGCGCTTGACAGCAAGCAAAAATTCCGCACATCCTTTCTGGCAAAAGTACCATAGAAGTTGCATCTGACTGAAAAAAAAAGGAAAACTGGCTCCTCGTGAAAAAGCGAATAAAAGGCTAGAAAGTTAGGTACCAGAACTGCGGGAATAAGGACAGCTGGTGGTGCCGGGAAAGCTCTATCTGGACTGGCAGAAACCAAACATTTACTCTCTAGCCAGTACTTGCTTCTATACACATGGGGGTCGATCCTCTCAGGACAACGGGGGGCCACTCGAAATAGTCATGCAACTTTGATAAGCTATTTATAATTACATAATCACACCAATCATTTAACCACTGCCATTTGAGTTTGAAGCAGCTTTGATTGCATCTGCTGTCATTAACGCAACCACAGCTTTGTGGATAGCTAAATCTGCCCTGTAGAGCAATCTATGGGCCTTCTCCCTCTTGAGTTTAGCCATATTACGCGCATGCTGCGCTGCACCCGATGCATCACGCAATCTGAACTCGTGAAGATCTGAACCACCCAACTGCTCAACCCCAAGCCTGTGTTGTCGATCAAAATAATAGGGCTTCTGACTTGACCACTCGGGTAAACCCGTGGTCCGCTGTGGAACCCCATTTATGCTCCCTGTTCTCTGGTTGCAAGAGGCCATCGTGTAGTGATTATTATAAGATGAATATGATCCATACTTCCTTTGTTTGTTGTTGTAAAATTTGGTGTCACGATTCCACTCAGAAGTATCGGTGTTCAATAAGAAATTTCCTAGTCCACCAGCATCTCTTGGAGACAATACCCGAGTTGAAGCCTGTAATAATGGTGAAGAATCAGCAGAATCATATATATTTACTGGAAATAACCCCTTCTGATCTCCTAAAGCAAACCCAGACGATCTCCTCCCTGCCATAAAATGTAAAAATTAAAAAAGGAGGGAGAAACCTCCTTGTTGCAGAGAACAAAGGATAAAGAAAAATAAATATTAAAATAACGTGCATTAAAAAATTAAATTTGGACACTCGAAATAATAGTATGGTACCAGAAGCATGAAGACCATATTGATCCCCTGAAACAGTATGGTTGTATCCAGAAGCAGGGAATTTCCTGTGCGACCGTTGTTTTGAACCCTTGTTGGGAACATCTAGACCTCGAGGCTTTAGACAAAATGCAAACATTGGTGGTTTCTCAAGCGTGCATAAGTTCTCCTGGAAACCAGCAGAAAGGGCAGTGTTACCTCTGGCCACAGCATGTTCCCACTCTTTCAGCTGCTGCTCATACCTCTCCCAAAGAGGGGGCTGATAATATACAAGATGAAGAAATCTTAATCAGCAACATCAAAATGATGTGAAGACGACAATAGCAAATCAAATGCACACATATATACACATTGATTTGGCATGATCTTTTCTTTGAAATAAATCACATAGCTGCGTCTGAATCCTACTATTCAGACCTGAATGACCATGTTGATAACATAAAGTAATCGTAACATGAAATTACATATAAAAATATTAGATATGCACTGCCATTCTAAATAACACTCTCCTACGGAAGTTTCCACGGTACATTATCATGTACTAGACATGTATGATCATGCAATTACGACGTGTATTGTCTTCCGAGGGTAGACATACCGTAACCCACTTGTCACGGTTTCTTAAATTCAAGTTATGAAAATAAGCTTCGAAGAAAAAAAAAATAAATAAATAAAAAATCCACGAACTACTTCAAAAAACTTAAATGAATACCTGGAGTTGACGTATTAATGGCATGCCCATTCTCTCCCTCTTTTGTCGCCAATGCTCATAAATAACCTTGGCAGTTTCTTTGGACTCTATCCCAGCCATCAGCTCTTCAAGTTCATCATATGTGAAATGATTACGGTGTTGGATATATGAAACTTTTTCCAACATGTCCATGGTCTTCTCAAACAATTCGTCAGATATCTCTCCACATCTATTGTCATCGGAGCATAAAGATTTCTTGTTTTTCATCAACCACATCTCATCATCACTATCCATATCATATAAAATATGAGAGGAATCCATCGCCATTTCAACATCAGTTTGAATTTGTTGGAAATACTTTATAGGATTCCTAGCAAATGGCACTTGAGTTCCATAATTTTCACTTTCCTCAATAGGTCGGACTCCAGGAATAGGGATGTTCCTCACAGAAGCAGCACGAATATTCCTATTGTAGCACTCTTCATGCATCTCCTTGAAAAGCATCCATTGGCTCCTGTCAGGAAACTCCAGTACCCAGTCCTTTCCCCCTTTCCACATCATAGCATGTGTATAGCGGTTAGTTGACCCAGGCTGCAAAATATGCTGAACTTTAAACGAATATTTTGTAATCCCAGAAAGTTTAATACCCAATCTCCATTCATTATGATCTGAAAGTTCTAAGACAACTTGTGCTCCACATTCTCTCCAACCTTTGTCCCCAAGGGTGACTAAAACATTTGCACCACATGCTAACAACTCCAGATTTCTTTGAGCACTCCTAGAACCATCAGATACCCTCTTATCATTACCTCTCCTAATTCTTTTGTAAGGTAGAACTCTCTGGTTGTGGGTTTTCTGCTTCGTACTTGCATCATAACCTCCAAAAGGCAATGTGTATTGAACTTGAGTACGTGGCTTCTTCGGCCCATTACTGAATCCATTGGCCATAAAGTTTCGCTTCCCATCATGCCCCACAGGTGACAGATCTTCAGAAGGTGCAGTACTTGAGCTGATTCTACCACGATACCAAGTACTCCTGGGACCAGTAGGATTGGGGCCGTGGACAGCACCATCACTCATATTCCAATCCTCATCAGAAATCTGTCGTGATATACGTCCTCTCCCACCGAAAGGAATATCAACTTGGTCAAGGGATGAAATTTCTACACTCATGCCACTCAACCCATTATCACACCTAAGATTGGAGCTTGGAGATTTGATGGACTGGGGTGTAATTAAAACACACTGCTCATGCATCTGCTTATTTGATTCGCACTCAAGTGACTGAACAATAAACCCGGTTGCATTCTTTTCAAAAAAATTGGAACAACCAGTAGTTTCAGAGCTATCTGACTTCTTGTGAAGAACCCCAATCGAGTCAGATTTATGATCATTGCTTATGGAGACATCTTTCCCCAACTCTTGTTCAGATCCAGACAACAATAGAGAAGCAGGAGCTCTAGTCAACAATTTTCCTACATTATTATGTTCAGCAATTTTATCCTGAACATTCACCAAGCAGGTCTCAATACGAGTGCAGTCATCTGCAATTGGTTGGCAGGAAATTTCTGAAGTTCTCAGTGTGCACAATATGTCATGATCCTGAAGGTTGACACAAGCAAAATTGTGATCCATGAGCACCTTGAGATGCAGTGTTGTAAAGAAGGCAGGTGCAGCAGTAAATGAAACGGCAAATGGTGGAAGCTCTGCAAGCTTTGAAGCCAAATTAAAAGCAGCCTGGCTCATCCTTATCTTGCAGGATTCTCTAGAAACACCCATAGGCAGAATGCCAAGCACATCATTCTTCTTTAAACCCTAATCAACAAGAGAAACCACAAGTGATTGCCAATGAGAAGCAGAACCTAGTAACCAAAGTTGCTTGTACACAGTCAACCTTTGACACGAGAATAAGTCTACAACACTACCACAACAATAATAACAAAATAAGCCTTGTCGCAACAAATTGTCGGCCACACAATTTTTATCACCATTCTGTTTGGTTCATTAATAGATCTACCGGATGATCTAGAGCATCTACATCTTTATCAACTACAATAGTCTACATTAGAAAACAACACAATGCTTTTGGTTTGGAGCCAAAAGAACACGTGCCAAGGCATTTTTTCTCGTGAGGTGAGGCATAAGCCTCATTGCAAACCAAAAATTAAGTCAAAAGATACAAAATAATACAAAAATAAACAAAACCATTAATAATCTTGAAAATACTAAGAAAAAGCACCAAAATAAACAAACCAACCATTAATTAATTTTATAAAAAAGGAATTTTAAAAAGAAAAGGAGGCGAAATGCAGGAAAAAAAGGTAGAAATTAAAAATTCCAGCCGGATTTTTACAAACCGACGGAGTTTGCTGCCTTGAAATCTTGTTGAATAAACTTTGGGTATCTTGGGGATGGTGAGGCGTGGGGATGATTAGGTCAAAAAAGTAAAAGAATTGATGTCCCAAGATATCGCATTTTCACTTGAGATGGATCAAATTAAAAATCATGTTCAGACTTACAAAAAGAGGGGGAAAAAAAAGGTTAAGTGTCAGGGGAAAGCTCAGGCACACGCCTCAAGGGCCTTGAGGAGTGCGAAGTGTGCATGGCGTCGAGCAAAAAAAAAAGGTAGAAAATTAGTGCCTCACGGCCGTCTTTTCAAACCATGATATGTGCAGGTGATATTTCTTACTGGAATGAAATATCATTGATTCCACGAATGCACCACTTCGAAGGACATAGATAAATTCTATTCCGTTTAAATATTCTTGGTTGGAAAGACATTAAATCAGTGATTTGTTCTATATTGATTGGTGGAGGATTCTTAATCTCGTCCTTTGTACATTCTACAAATTCCAATAATTTCATGTTTCTGATAAAAAATAATAACAAACAGCATATTACAGTTAATAATAAATAAAAAGAAATAAAAAAAGCAGGCATCGACATGTTGAGAGGGGGCGAACACGAAAGAGGAATTTGATTATAGGTTGCCTGATTTTTGATTTCTCATTCCATTGATGACTTACGGGATTTGTCTTTTTGTGATTCTTTGAGGCAATTCAGAAAATGACGAATCCGAAACCAAAATTTAAGAAACCACACGAAGGCGGAGACAGTTGACTGATTGTGTTTAAAGAGGAAATAGTTCAGCAGAAGACGTTGTGAATTGCAACCACCGTCTTTTGGTAAATTTGTTTGGAAAAGGAATCAAAATTGCGTCAATAAATTAGGATTCTGATTCCAAAATTTGGATGGTCCATTCATAGTTTTGCAGAATTAGTTTCTATCACCAAGGCATATAAGGTTACCAAACTTTATTGTGATGGTGCAAGTAAATCAGATTATTTTATATAGTCCAATCCCAGATATAGAAAGGAGACTTTTAAAGTAATATAATAAATGTGTAGATAAAAAAAAAGAAATACCTCAAATGAGGGCAGTGCCAAACCAACACAAGGTTTTTGTATCGGAAAGCTCTCATGTTCAAGTGACTTGACGTTGTCAAATGTGCACTCTGGTACCAGTAGTTGTGTCACAAGTACACAATGTTGCAGAAGCTTAGAATCAAGGCATAACCACTTCGACCTTTTCAGTTTGGAGAAACTATAAAATGCAAACAGGTGCTGCTTTTTTAGATCTTGAATACAAGAAAGTCTGAACCTCATTGAGGTCTCTGGCAATTGCATGTTAACATTCCTCTGTTCAACAGGTTGATTGAACACTGTCAGGACGAGGAATATTAAGGATACAGCCTGTTTTAGGCAGCCTTCAAACAAGAAAAACCTCACCCCAAGAACACTGTCAACAAAAAGAATCTCCATCATAACAGTAGGAGATACAGTCACAATCGCACCATGTTGAAGCAGTAGCACAGTATGGGAGAGCCAAAAATCTCCTTTTCCAAGTAAATATTCCAGGAAAGGCAAAAAAGGTAAGCATATTTCAAATCTCAATCGTCTAGAAGATACAAATGATGTACTGAGTCTGAGGTCACCATTGTAATCAATTGACCACAACAGCTTGGTAATATCCACACCAGAAGATTGTTTGTAACCTTCTGTAGTCTGCATGCTATTCATAACAGGCGCAGGAAGAGTAACCTTACCATTACCTGTTGAACTTTCGCGTACTTTGCCACGTCTAGAAGCAGAAGAGAACCCTTCACATTTGTTGCGAAAACGCTTCCTCATATACACTACAGGATTTCTATTGTGGAAGCTACTCTGGGTTCCAACTCGAGATTTAGCGACCCATTTGGCAATATCTGAAACATCTAGCAGTGCAGAATCAGAATTTAGTTGACTTCTGTCGCTTTCAGAAGAATCCACATCATTGTTCTTGTTATCTGATTCTTCAGACCACGGTCGAGAGACCACAGGGAGATGCGGTTGCATGGTTTTCTGTTTCTTCAAAGGGTTAGGTGAAGGTTTGACACGACGCGAAGAACGAGCCAGCCATGATATTATGGGCTCTGAGTCCAAATACGTCCCAACAGATCTATCATCATCTGCAGCCACGCCTGCTCTACCTTTATGAACAAATTTATCAACTTTGGATGGTTTTTTAAGTTTTCCATTGAAAGGAACCTCACTAGGGAGAAGCAAGAGTTTGAACTTTTCATTTTGAAGATTAATCCATTCCTCGTCTTTATCATCATAGTTTATATGATGAAGCTTACTTACGGAGTCATACTCACTCACAAGGCCATAATACCAGGTTTCGTCCAATGGCCAGAAAACTTTGATTCTACGGTTCAAAACCCAGTATGCATCCAAGTACCCAGAATCAATTTCATAGAAATGACGGCGTTTCCTTGATATGCGTTTCCCTTTGTGCTCTTTTCTTGGTCTAAGGTTCCTGATGTCAGTATGAGCTGATGCAGACTCCAAACCAGCAGATGAGGTAGTCTCTCGACTAAACATATCTCGAGCAGAAGAAACCAGATAAGAGAATCCATTAGCACATCTTGACACGTCAGATTTGGTCTTTGACGAGAACCCTGTACAGCTTGGATCAAATCGAGATGAAAGCATCCTAGCTGCATTCTGTTCCAGGTTCTCCTCATCTTCGTCGTCGTCATCATTGTCATTTTGAAAATCAATGGCATGATTAGATGAGACTAAACTGCCCAATAAAAGCTCAGTCTTCTTTGATGCAGTTCCACTGCCTGCACTACCAGTGGCCAAATGTTTCCTCTTCTTCATGTTCCTCCACGGCCTTTCAGAAGAAGTGCCACCACTATTTACACCACCAAGACAATCTTCTTCCTTAGCTCGTCTAGATGCTTTCGTCCTGCTCTCCTTCACTTCATCAGGGCCCACCCTGCGTTTTACTTTTGAACTAGCAACCTTTGCCGTGGAAATGTCAACTACCTTAACTATCTCATCATCTGGACCACCATCGTCCTCGTCCTTACTAATTTCAGTATTAAACTTTTCAACCTTATCGACAGAATTAGATAATTCCAGCTGCTTAGCATCCTGAATACTTTCAAACTTTTTCCGCCCCACCGAACCACGTGGCCGCCTTGGAACCTTAAAATTGTTGTCTTTTTCGCCCAAAGCAAGCGAAATGCCATTCAACCCATTGCTGCCACTATTGGATTTCCTGTTCAATTCCGACTCAGATACCTCATTGACACGCTCCTTCCTATTCTTTTTAGCCTGGGGATCAAAATGACTCAAAGGCACCTCCTTTCTACTCTTCCTCTTCTTCTTCTTGTTAACATCTTCACAGTGATTTTCTTCAGAAATTTTCTTTTTACTCGGTCCCTCCTNAGGCTCTGAAGATCCAAAGATCTGCTCTTCCTGGGAATTTTAACACCCGAAGAATTCTCTTTGCTATTTTCCATCAAGAACCCCTCAATCCAACCACCCCAAAACAATAGCCCCAAATTTCATCTTCCATCCAGATCTGTCCCCACAAACCACATAAAAAATTCAATAATCAACCAAAAATACACCCGAATTTCAATATCCAGCCACAAAACTCAAGAATTCCAAATGATTCCACCAAAAAAAGTGAAAAAAATATCAAATGACACAAATAAAACTAATAATATCGCTACATATCTGACACATATACGTATATACAACTAATCTCTTACCCGTCCTGGAAATTAACGAAATGACGACGATGGAGCAGTGAAGATCGAGCATACGAGAGAGATTTGATGTAGCATGTGAGTAGGAGAATAGTTTTCGTTTTTCAAACCCTAATTTGATTAAAGATTTTGCAAATAAATTTTTTTTTTTTCTTTTTTCAAAATTTGATCTTTTTTTAGAGAGAGAAAGATAGGGCTAGAGAGTGGTAGGGTTTGTTTTTCTTAAGAGACGCGGAGAGCAAAGGATTTTATTAGAATTTTAGGGAGAGAAAAATGAGAAAATACGGTAAAAATGGTTTTATGACGTGGCGTGATTTCATCCGTTGGATTATAGACTCTACGGCCAGGATTGGACGTGGGTTGCTGGAATCCTAACAGAAGAAAATAAAATTCGAACTTTAGATTATATCGAACGGCTGAAATTTGAGGAATGAAAAAGTGGACGGTCCAATTAGATGGCTCAGTTTGTAAAGTGTTCGATGGATAAGAGGTGAAATTTAATAAGCCCGATCATTATTTCATGAAAATAAGCTTCATAGGGTGTGTTTAAACCACGTTATTTTGAAAAAATGTATTTTAGAATAGTAGATTAATAGAGAATGTGTAATTAAAAAAGAAGGAAAAATTATTGATGTGATGGAAAATATTATTTTATTGAAAAATGTGTAGTTGAAAATGAATAAAAGAATTAAAATGCAAACAAAAAATGTGGACCAAACATATGCATAATAGTGATTTTTTTAAAAACGTGTAGTTAATTGAAAAATAGTAAGAATTTTGAATTTATGTGCAAAATATTTTATTGTTGAAGTATGTGGTTGAAATGAATTTTAAAAAAAAATGAGTTGAAATAATGGAAATCAACCATGGGCCGAACCTTTTGGGCTTGCGAATTGAAAGTGGTAAAAGGGAAGAATTTATAAATTATGGTTTAAATTTTAACAATTCAAAATTCAAGTTTTAAGTTTAAAAAATATAAAAATCAGGTATTTATGTAATTAATTAAAAATATTTATTATTTAAATATAATAAATTCAATAAATTAAGTTATTAAATGTATATTTTACCAATTAAATATAGTAAGAACGAGAAGAATTCATAAATTATGGTTTAAATTTCAACAATTCAAAATTCAGGTTTTAAGTTTAAAAACTACAAAAATCAGGTATTTAGTTAATTAATTAAAAATATTTATTATTTCAATATAATAAATTCAATAAATTAATTTATTAAGCCTCTGTTTGGGCTACATTAATTTTTTCATTATCATTCTTCTACTTATTTTCAATCAAACATTTTTCAATAAAATAATATTTTTCATCGCATCAATAATTTTTCTTTATTTTTCAACCACATGTTCCACATCCCATCACTTCAAAAAAATGCATTCTCTCATTTTAATATGCATCAAACACACTCTAAATATATATTTTACCAATTAAATATAGTAAGAATACAATTATATGCAATTTGATCACAATTATCTAATTAATCAATCAAAAATTAAATTTCGATAACAATTTATCAAATTATTGGTCACAAATATTTTCTCGGTTACAAATAAATTTTTTTACATGTTTACTTATCGAATACGAATCAAAATTTCGTAGGTCATATATTATTTATCGGTCACTAATCGAGAATTTTATTGGTCACAACTCATTTATTCATTGTAAATCGATCACAACTTATTAAATTATTAGTCACGACTTTTTTTTTTTTTTGGTCACAAATCAAGAATTTTTAGGTCACAAGTTATTTTTTAGTCACGAATCGAAAATTTTATAAGTCACAATTTATTCATCGATCACAAAATCAAAATTTTTATTGGTCACAACTCAATTACAACTTAACAAATTGTGAGTCACGGTCACAATTAAGTCACATATTATTTATTTGTCAAAAATTAACCAATTATTGGTGACAATCAACCAAATAATTGATCACACACCCACCCCATCTTATCCCACCCACGACCACCCACGACCACCAAAGCCGCCACCGTAAATAGCACCGCCGTCAAACACCACCACTGCACAACACTTGCAACCACCACCTCAACACTATCTCCAACAGCACCACCGTCATAGTCGCCGTCAAAACCACCACTACCACCTTAAACAAATCAATACCACAGCTAACTCGCCACCAGAATCACTTCCACCACCATTGCAAACAAATCACATATGGCAGAAAAACAGCACCACCACTACGTCACGCTAGATCTACCATCACCACCACCTCACCTCCACAGCACAACCACCAAATAGAGATCCACCTTCAACAGTCGATCCACTACCACTTCACCTCCATAGTACAGCTACCAAATCTCGATCCACCATCAAGCAACCAGATCCACCACCTCACGTCCATAGCACAGCCACCAAATCAGGACGCAGAGCACACCATTTCCACGGCCAACTCTAGATCCACCATCAGCAGCCCGATCCACTAACGGCACTAAAACCACTCAAACATCGCCACACCATGGAAACCACCACCAACAACAAACAAAAATCAACCAAATCTGGTGTGGCCGCCATCTTCACGTCCAAAATCATCTCAACACCAGGCGGCACAACGCCACTACGAGCGGGGTGGTTCTAATTGGTGACCCTCGCACCGTCTGTGGAGGTGCTCTATCACGGCGGTGGTGCAAGGTCGGGCTACCGGCAGAGATGGAGGATGCCGCCGATGAAGAGGAAAAGAGGGAGTGAAAAATGAGAGAGACGGGTGAGAGAGAGGCATGAAGATGAGAGAACTGGGCGAGAGAAAGGCGTGAAAATGAGGATGAGAGAGAGTGAGTGATTTAGGTTAATATAATTAATAATTTAATTAATACCTGCTTTTTAATTAAATAAACTTCACACCTGAGTTTTGAATCTAAAAACTGAAATCCCTGATTTTTTGTAATTTCCTCTTGATAGAATTATGCAAGTGCCATTACGATGTCACACGGGTAGAGTAGGTGTCTTTCTTACTCGATCTATACATCTCTAATATTAGGCATCAGATTGATACACATTCTTTAAAAATACAATATTTCAAAACTCATTTTCAACTACACATTATTCAATAAAATAATATTTTTTTATCACATCAATATGTGGTTGAAAAGTTGTGGATATCTTGAAATATATGATTAAAATTAATTGTTGACTTTTACTTAAAATTAAAATCAAAATTTTAATAAATATCAAATAGGGGCATAATTTTTTCGCAATCTATTTTATATTTTTCTACATTTTTTTAATTACATTTTATGAAATGTAGAACCTAAGGTGAGCAATTAGTGTTGTTTCTTGATTATTTGAGTATTATGATTTTCAAGAAAGGAGTATGATTTTACTTGTAAGCTGGATTATACATAATTTCATTACCCAAGTAACTATTCAAGAACAATTAGGTTACTTTCTTCTGTTCTAAACTTATAACGCATAGAAACAGATAAAGCAAAAAAGAATGATAAATTGTATAAATCATTCTGTAATTCACGAGAAATTAAATAAGCCAGTTGATTTAATCTTACCATGATTCGAATCAAGATATCATGCAAGAAAAATCTTTAGCTAGCATTTTTGTTGGGAATCCTAATTAATTGAATGAATATTATCGGCTGATGTTTCGTTTCTTGCTACAAAAAATAACTGGATATGTGAAGAGATAATAATTATATTAATTTTTATTAAAATCTACTAAATATATAATTTTTATCTGAATCAAACATGGGCATAGTATATAGATTTTAAATTAAGACAAATACAACCAAAACTATTTTAAATTAAGACAAATACAACCAAAACTATCCAATATGATTATGGGTGCCACTTGTAATCTGTAAATTTTTTAAATGCTTGTGACATATATTATTAAGGCACGCTCTGGTGTTGATTAAAAGTCGATAAAAATTTTAAATTAAGGTTAACAATTAATTTTTATCATACATTACATGAGACTCACAATTTTTCAACAACACATTTCATCAATTTTTATCAAATTCTCCTAAAAAATTAATTTTAGTGTAAACTTGGGCTAAGAAACACTTTTAAATGCATGCATGATGCAACATACATGCCATGTGCATCGACTTGGCGCAAAAGTAAAAGAATAGGATATTAGGATACTTTATTATCGGTAATGCATAAGAATGAAATGGGTTGTGAACTATAATAACAAATAATGCCATCTAAACTTTTTTTATCATTGTATAACGATGATATAGTCATTTTAGTATCATGACTTTTAAAATTTTTTAGGTAACAGTACTATTTTATTGTCTTTGTGTTCTTATTACATAACGTTATATTTTTACACAGCAACTTAAAAATGCTATGACAGTGGCATTACGTGACACATATCGATAGCACTTCTAACCTTTTAGTATGTATATAATGTTACAATGCATGGCCAGTCATAGGAAAACTATACATATAAATGGAGCCACTTTCAACCTTTGCTACATATTCTTTCTCCACTCCAGCGGCGGACCCAACATTTGGAGAAGGGCTCGGTCGCGCGTGCTAGGCTCTGTTGGAACAGTTTGGGGAAGAGGGAGGCTGGCACCGCGAGGGTTTTGAAGCTTTTCAGTGCCTAGTTCATCGTCTTCCTCATCCTTTTTTTTTTGTTTTTTTTTTGGTAATTGGGCCCTTAGTTGGGCGGCCTAGCCCTTCTAATTTTTGTTTCGTTTTGTTTTTGTAATTGGACATTTTGTTGGGCGTTCCGTCCATCTGCATTTTTTGTTTTGTAATTGGGTCATTTGTTGGGCAGCCCCTTTTTTATTTTGTATTTGGGTTGGGCCATTTGTTTGGCGGCCCAATCCTTAATTATATATAGGTCTAGCCCGTCCAATTCCGCCAATTCCAATTTTCAAATCCACAATTTTATCCTCCTTGCTTGGCGACGTGATTCCAGCGGTTCCAGCCTTCTTCTCCCATCCCTCCTATCGGTGAATCGTCTACCACCACTAGGCCAGCCAGCCGTGTCGTAGCCAGTAGCCGGAAACTCCTATGAACAGCTGAAGCCGATCGACGCTGTGAACCCATGAGTTTTCTGTTTTCTTTTTTTTTTTTTGGGTGTTATTTTCTATTCATGAGTTATGAAATCATGATTTATGTTGTATCATACATGAATATGATTTATGAATAAATTAAAATAATGAATTAATTGGCATGTTTCATAAATCACTGATTTTGATTTGAAATGAGAAATTAGTTGTATCATAAATTTGAAATGAGAAATGAGAACTGAATCAGTGAATTGTGATTTCACATTTGACATTTCACTGATTTGTGAATTGGTGATTTGGCCATTTAAGGTAAATAATTTATGTTGCACTATTGTTTGAATTACAAATTTTAATTTAGGATTTAGGGTGATTGAGTTATGATTTGTGATTTGTCCCATTTGCCATTTGAGAATTACGATCTCAATTCAGATAATGTGTACTCTACTTTTTTAATCAATTGAGTTAGAAAAATAAACTGGGGCATTTTGCAATTGTAGATTATGGAACGATTTTTTCAACCGAAATGGAAGTCCATACATGTTTCTTCTAGTTCTAGTAGTGTATCTTGTTAGCCCAAGAATAACTAACCAAGATGGAGGAAATTGATTTTTTAAACTTTTTCGATACTTAGTCTCAA
>CAIGRN010056051.1:0-19459 GCA_903798345.1 Fraxinus anomala
CACCAACCAAATTCACAATAATAGCAAGCATGTTAAAAAATCACCAAGCATACAATTCCTACGTACCACAGAAACAACTGACAACTGAAGCTGGTGAGCAAAGCAATGAACATATATAGCATATGGGTTCTGTCTTAAAATAATGCTTTCAAGCCATTGAACTTACCTGACATATTGCTTGCTCCATCATAACCTTGACCTCCCAGGCTATATATGTTCAATCCATGTGCAGAAAACATTGCATTAATGGCATCATTCAGTGATTGGGCACAAGTATCAGTGACATGGGAAATGCCCAAAAAATGCTCCTTCACTTGCCTACTTCTGTCAACAAAACTCAAAACAATTTCCATTTGTTCATTTATAGAATTATCACGAGGCTCATCTACCAAAATTGAAAACAAAGAATCAACTATCTCATTTATAATAGCCCTTGTCGTCTCTACTGCACAACAATTAACCAAATCCTTTTGGATGTTTGGTGAGGTCATTTGGTGATTTCCAGGAGCATTACCAAATAGTACAAGAAATTGAAGGACTGTTGCTCGACCATACCAGTTTAGTAGCTCAATTAGATTTCCTATATTAAGAGACTCTTTCGATTCATCATGACCACGAAATGACAATCCTTGTATCAAGAGGAATCTAGTACAATATAGAACAGTAGTCAATCTCGTCATATAACGTTTTTGTTGACTACTACTAGTTTGGCTAGATATAACATAGGAGACACTTTGCTTTTGATTCATCAACTTGGTACACTTTGTAAAAGCTTGATTATGAGCACTATCAAAGAGACCGACATGTTCTTTCAATGTCTTTTGTGCTTCCAATCCTTAAAGCTGGCTTTAGTGAATATATGTCCACCCCATTGACCCTCTCTATCGGGTTTGAACAAGTCGCAATGCAAACAATACGCTGCATAATTTTCTATACTATACTCCAACCAATGAAATTCAAAGAACCACTCTTTTCGAAAACACCTATTATCATTCCCTATCTGTCTTCTTGGAAAGTCATGTCCATGTGGTTGACAATGACCTTTCTCTAAGTATGTCATCCTAACATCATCTTTGATGTTATGATCATATGATTCGATAGAGGGGCGTTTCCCTTACAAGATCATCCACATTGAATTGAAGTCGAGACTTTTTCGTGTTATTTAATACATCGTGTGCTCGACTAGAAGTAATGGCGGGACTAGATGCACCACTAAAACTAGAAGAAATAGGTATGAACTTCCATTTCGATTGAAAAAATAGGTCCATAATCTACAAAATGCCCCAATTTATTTTTCAATTGCAATTGATTAAAAAACAGAGCATAGATGGTTGAATTGAGCCCAACATCTTCTCAATTGATTATTTTTTCACTTACCTTAAATTCCTAAACATAAATAATAAATTCTCAAATCACAAATCAAAACTCATAAATGATAAATGATAAATTATAAATCACAACTCAATGACTCATACAATGATAATAGTGCAATTATCATGTTTAACAAGGACCTTTTTCCAAGTATGCCATCCTAACATCATCTCTAATATTGGGATCGTATGATTTGATACAAGATCATTGACATTGAATTGATGTCGAGACTTCTTTGTGTTATTTAATAACTCTTGTGCTCGACTAGAATCAGTGGCTGAACTAGATGCACAACTAGAGAAAGAAGAAATAGGTATGGACTTTCGTTTCGGTTGAAAAAATCGCTCCATAATTTGCGAAATGCCCTGATTTATTTTTCAATTAAAATTGATTTAAAAATAGTGTACACATGGTTTAATTGAGCCCAACATTTTCTCCATTAATTTTTTTCACTTATCCCTAATTTCCTAAAAACCTAATTTCCCAAATCACAGTTCACAAATCAAAATTATAACTCATAATCTCAGAAAATAATACAACATAAATTATCATTCCTCATAATTCATAAATAACAAAATCACAAAAACTAAAAAGAAAAAAAGAAAAGAAAAATAGAGATTGAAAGAAGTAGAAACCCAACGGAACCGCTTATCGTTCACCGAGTCAATTCAGCATCCACCGTCCACCAGACCAGCATCGTCCACCAGTCTCGTGATCGACCGTCGGCGGTATCACAAACAGCAGTTAGCAGCAGTTCCGCAATGCCACAGTCGTCTCCCAGTCTCCCTCATCTTCTCTGCCATTTTTAATTTTGGAATTAATTGTGGCTAATGGGTTTTGGCCCAAACAATAACAAAGGAAAAAAAAATTCCTGAGCTTCTTCTTCATTTTTTGACGGAAGGCGACTAACCTGAACTGAAGCTCCCGACAGATCCAGTACGAGCGGTCACGGGGGGCTGGCCAGGTCCATCCCTACTTTGATTAAAGTGTAGTATGTGACTATAGTGTTGTGGACATGTGAAAATCCCAATCCGAATGGCGAAAGTTTTCAACAGTCTTCCATCAGCATCAAGTTTGCTATATATTTTGAAACTTCAAACATCAATCACTATCACAGAATTTGAATCTGCAAGCAAGAAAACCTAAAGATGTCACACATACACACACACACACATGTGCATATAGGTACAAACGAACACCAAAACCTAAAGAAATTTGTGACGCTTGCAGCCCTAAAACAACTTTTTAAAGTTTCACTGGGCAGCAACAGATCAAACAGTTTTTGAACGACAATTACATCTTTTCCAATAGCTCTATCAAATAGAAACCATTTAGTTAGATCAACAATGGTCAAATAAGACAAATTCAAAAGCTTCAAACTTGGAAACCATTTAAGATCATAAGCAAAGTTAGGTTCAAGGTGGCATTTCCTTCTAATCCCTCTAATTTTGGGACATGAGCAATTCAATTATTGGAAAATCAAAGGATTGAAATATGGGGTGTTGGAGAAGTCAGTAAGCCCCAGTTCTCGACAGCTGCAAAAAAAATCGAATTCCACTTCATTGGAGGCATGGTATGATCAATGAAAGGAAAGGTGCTTCAAGTTTGAGTAGCTTCAAAAATCAACACAAAATCGATATTATCGGATAAATAAATTTAGGCCATGTGAACTTGGATAATTCCTAGTATTATACATGAAAAAGTATTTAGCTTTATTCTTTACCTTAATACTCACAATTACTATAGATTCCACCTTGCTAATCAGGCCAATATGGACCTATACGAGACAGTATAAAAAGTTGAGATAAATAACACTCAATAATCTTCTAACAAGTATATTCATGCCCATAAATAATATAATATAATATCTATTTGTATTGACTCACCCTCATAAATGACCTTGATCTTGAGTGGAAACTATTACACCTGCTCAAAGAAAAAATAGTTGTAGAATAAGCAATGGCAAGGGGAGACAAGTCACTCACTACAGTGCCAATGAAATAACTCCTATATATCTAATACAATATCTCATTAATCAAATCACTATTTTGAGAAATATGAGACATCTTAGTTATACGNAAAAAAAAAAAACTAAGCAAGGATTATAGTGTGATATTAGCCAAATATATGAGAGGGCCACTCTAGCCCTCACAAGAGCAAACAATAATATTAGAGCTTGTTGACTACGATTTCCAATAGTTAATGATTGCCTTTTTCTTGTATAAACATGGACCTGATGGCCTCTTCTGAAATGGCCAAGTGTAGCAAAGCTTCTTTAGCTTTGTGCTTGGAGAGGAGGAGGCCTGGCCGAGGTGTTTCTTCAACTCCTGAAAGGCCTCTTTGGACTCCTTTGTCCATTAGAATATCTTACTTCGTTTGAGCACTTTGAAGAAGGGAATGCATTTATTAGTGGCGTATGAGACAAAAGTGAGTCATGCTGCCACCCAATGAGGCTTTGCATCTCCTTTAGCTTTTTAGGCATCCTCATCTCTGCTAAGGGCTTAATTTTCTTATTGTTGGCCTCTATGCCTCTTTAGTTCACTATATAGCATATGAACTTCCTAAGGTGGCACTGAACACGCATTTAAAGAGGTTCAACCTCATCCTATACCTCCTCAAGATTTGGAAAGTTTTCCATAAGTGTTTGACATGGTCTTTAGTTTTGAGGCTCTTGATGAACATGTATTCCACTTACACATCCATGGTTTTGTTGATCAATTCGACGAATATCTTGTTCACAAGCCTTTGGTAGGTGGCCTTGACGTTTTTCAACTTGAAGGGTATCACCTTGTAATAGTAAAGGCTTCTATCTATGATAAAAGAAGTGTGTTCTTTATCTGTACATGAAAATTTGATTGTGGCCTGAATAGGTGTCCATGAAGCTTAGGAGCTCATACTCTACTATTGTATCAACCAATTGATGATTCAAGGCAAAGGAAAGTTGTCCTTGGAGCATGCTTGGTTTATATTAGAGAAGTATTTGAAAACCCTTAACTTGCCGTTGTGCTTCAATACAAGGATATGTTTGGAAACCTATTGAAGATAATGGGTTGGAAACTTGTTCAGGATAATGGGCCTCTCTGACAAAGCCATTAGTGACTAGCTTGTTGACCACTTTTTTCAATACCTCATACTAGGCCTGTCTAGAATATAAGCTCCACTCTCAAGCTCAAGCTGTATCTCTTTCTTCGTTACTTTATAATAGCTACTTTTTCCTATTGAGAGACCTTTGCTTTGGTATATGGGAGTGAATTTTAGGTCAATCTTAAGGTAATGGCAACTAAATTTTGGATCAATGCAATCGAGTCTTTTTGCTTCCAAGTGAAAAGTTCATGTTTTTGCATATAATTTCTTTAAAGATAGGTTTGCTTCCCTTGACAGGTTTTTCCAACCTAGAGAGACTTTGTAGGGTTTCTAACGGGGACGATTCCCTTGTTGGGAGTAATCTCTTCTCTTTGATACATAGAGATTATTTCACTCCGTGTCATTTTCCATATCTCGACAATTGTTGAAACTATAGTCGTATGCTCGGTGGTAGTTACACTAGGACCTTGAGTCCCTAAGAGCCTATTGAGACATGTTGTCCCTAGCCTCATGGTAGGCCAACTATTGAGGGGTTGACTCCTTGGTGCCTATCTAAGACCATTCTCGTCATAGGTTAGAGTTAGTATCATATTTAAGGTAATAGTATGATAGCCTTATCCCAAGGTAGGAGTAACATGCCATCCCTACTAGTGTCATTGCTTGTTTACCAAGTGGGAGATAGGGAATCTCCATCCTTACCTTTGATGAAGAGGATGTCTACCTACAACTAGATCCCAGTGGTCGATCATCTATTCATTGATGATCTCATCCCTTATTAGTTCCACCAACTAGTCAAGGTGGTCGGGTTCTTATTGCGAACATCTTTCCAAAATAAGGAGTTTATGTTGAGTCCTCTATTTAGGACAGAAAGGGCCTCTACATTAGAGATGTTCTTGCAATATATCAATTTATGATGAAGAAGGCTAAGTAGCTTTTTAGCTTCTCATCAGCTACTTACTTTATTTCATGAAGCATTGGACTAGAACTTTCCTTGCCGTTGTTGACAAAAAGAAGTTCAAGAACCGCCAGCTTTTAATATCTTTGGGATGGACCTTGGAGTACTACCTCTTGGCTCCTCTAGAAATAGTTAAGTGGAAAGCTCTATATTTAGCATTGGGAAGGCTGCTTTTAAGCCCATTTATGTTTTATAGTTGTTGAGATGCTTTTCTAGATGCTTTTGTTCTTCATATTATGCCATTTTGGGAACCATGAAGTGAGCGACAACTTAGGTTTCCCTATTTTCTCAAGAGAATGGGTGTTTATCGTCATTACCATCAAGCTCAAAAGACCCAGTTGGCCCATCTACATCCTCCTTATCTGTCTGGTACCGAGGTAGTTGTTGATGGGGTTGGAAGCTTACAAATTTCTCCCTTGCTACCACCTCAACAGTTTTCATTTCCTACCTATTTCTATGCTGAGGTTCATTCTATTGCATATTTCTAGGCATTGTTTCATGAGACCTATATCTAAGGCCTCATCTTGCCTATTTCTAGGCGTTTCGACTTCTAACTTTTCAAAGATGTTGGTGGACCTATCGATCTCTGTTCTTGTTCATAAATGGGAAAAAGTTATCATCTTTACCAAATAGGCCATTTGCAGGTTGGCGTGATGGGTTTCGAGAGACGTCCATCCCTACTTCTCTTTCAATAGGGTCACATCTCTTTCGTACCTCTGAAATTAAGTTCTATTACTTCGTACATCCTCCTTCTCTTTTAGTTCTTCCATGGACCTTGAAAACCTTGGAAAAAGGCTAGTTGAGGCATGTTTAAGGGCACATGTATGCCCTATTGTACTTGCATTTGTTGAAAGAAGAGTTACGTGGTGGAATTTTTCCCATGATGCTCTTCATATTGGCGGCATGGCAACCACCTCTCTGATGAGGCTTGCAATAACTTTTCCACCTTTATGATGATGGGTCGATAACGATTTGTCCTAGTTGGAAGGGCCTTTTTTCTTCAACCTTTACACCTCCTTTCACTAGCACTCATGTTTTGAAGACCCTTTTTCTTCGAATGGTGGTTTTCTTGAGTGGATTTTTTTTCGAAGTTTATCCTTTAAAGAAAACTTAAAACACTTTGCCTTTGTTGAACTTTTTGGATTAAAAAGTCAAGAATGAAGAATAGATAGAAGTTTTCTTATAAACTTTCACTTCTTTCTTCAAGAAAAAAGCCCTTTTCAAAGGGAAAGTAGATGTATTTTAGGTAAGCTTTTTCTCATAAGGTTTGCTTGTTGTTGAAGTGTGGTTTTTCAAAGACAATACAATCTGTTGACTTCCATTTTTTGTAAGATGATGTGACCAACAGATCTCAACTCCATTCATGGTCATGCATAAGGCTCCTACACAATTGAATAAACAACTAGAATCATATAGCCTTCTTCAATTGTGAGCAAATGTCTATACATACTCCGACGGTTGAGTCAATTAATTTATGTGTGTATACCTTTTGAGAAAACATATCTAGTTTAAAACATAGAAAAGTTTGAATATTCCATATTTAATATAGCATTGTGTAAATTATTTGTCAAAATTTGTTCGTTTCACAGTTGAGGATTGATGAACATACTTAATCTCGCTATGGAGTTGAGTTGACTTGGAAGGTGAGAAGTACTTGGTGAGGAATTTCTAAGTTAAGTCATCCCAAGTATTAATAGAACCATATGGTAGTGACTGAAACCAAGCATTGGCTTTATCTTTTAAGGAGAAAGAAAATAGACATACCTCATTAGTAATTCTACTCATCTTCACTGTATCACAAATTTCCAGAAAAGAACCCAGATGAGAATTGGGTCTTTTGTCGGAGCTCTCCCAAACTGATTCTGCTGTATCATATGTATTAGTCTTGGCTTTAGTTCGAAATTATTTGCAGTAATAGCTAGGCATGCGATACCCGAAAAAATTGCCAATGACAATTTGTCTGACATAGTCCCGAATAGCCCGTTGTTGATTATTTTCATTAGTTGCTCTTGGTTTTTGTTCTACCATTACTTCAAGTTCGTTTCTCTATATACCCCTTAGAAAACAAAATGTGTGTTTTGGTTAAGGATCAACAGGTAATAGTTCGAGTTTCCTCGCTCTTCGCATACACAGTTGAAAATAAAAAACAAAGATGCTACTAGAGATAAAAATAAAAACAAAAAACTAAATAAAATAAAAGCTAATTGGTAATAATATCAATACAAGTCAAATAAAACAATCTCCGACAGTGGTGCTAAAAACTTGTTACACATTTTCTACAACGTAAATAATCGTACAAGTGTAAGGTGTCAAGTTTTGTAATATTGGAAGAGAATTATAATGTCGAACCCATAGAGATTGATATTTAATTCCTACTAAGTACTATAATTGTTGTAGTTTTTATTTTATCTAGAAAATAAGCTAAAATCAATGTTTTGATAGTAATCTAACGTGAATGTGGTGGCGGTTCAAGTAAAATAAGGCAAATTATTCGAGATTTATCAACGTGAGAAAACTTAGGGAATGATTTGAACTCACTATTGACAATGTTTCTCAAATTATATAACTACTTCTATCTATTTTTCCTAAATTTATAAGCAAGAACCCTAAATTATTTCTATTCTCCCTCTCGAGTGTCAAATAGAATTTAAATCTATATTTCAATTCGGAATTAAAATCTAGAAATTATCTAGTGCATGGTTCTTAAGTGGAACATGTTTCAAAATTTTCATACTTTCTCTCGAATTCTACAAAATCTAAGTTACGTTATTTTTAGATCATCCCTACATTCTCCTCTCTCAAGTACCGAAATTTAAGACAACAAATCATCTAAATATTGATCAGGTAATTGAAAACAATGCACAAAAATCAACACAAATAAACTCATGAAAAAATTGAAAGAAATACTTATATTAAAATGCAAACATGTCTCATGTTACGGCTATATCAAACCATAGATTAGAAGTTTTGAACATGATTAATGTAATACACATAATCAAATTCAATATTCAAAACACAGAGAAGAAAAGAAATAAAAACAGGGTTGGCTCTGGAATTCTTCTTCTCTTTGTTACCTCATTTTTCTATAGATCTATCTTTTGTTTTATTGCCTCTTGAGGTGTTGAATCCCCTTTAAAGTGATCTTTAGGGTTGTATTTATAGTCTTCTTCCATCCTCCATAACTTGGGCGCCGATTGGGCCTTAAAAGAATCAAGAAAATTTAAGAAAAGCCCTTCTCGTGTGGCAGGGTTACGAAGCTCTTGCATCTGGCGTTGCAGTGCCAGTCTTCTGGAATTCTTCTCCTTCTTGGTTTAATTATTTTCCTTTCCATCTTAGATTTATTTCAAGTCTTTTCCATCCATCCACAATCATATGAACTTAGGCTCCTTTTCACGCCCCGAACTCGCCATATTCACCAAGTTACCTAACCTGTAAAACAAAATGAACACAAACATCAAAACATTCTAAATTACTCAGACAATCAAAATATCAAGTTTAAGTGGCATTAAATGATGAGTGAAACTCGCTCATCAATCAAAATGTATGAATCCGTTGTTTTATTCAATTGGGTCACTCGTTCTTCCATTTCCTGTATTTTTTATATCAACAATTTAGAGTAATTCATTTTCTTTCCTCAATAACATATTTTATTACAATATCGATGGTAGTATTGTTCGTCATATTACATTTTAGATACGATTTCAAAGAAATTTTATACCAAACATTACACTCGGTAGTTGTAATGCATGTTTAGACAATTCGGCTTTATGTTCATCGACAGTTCGACTTGCCACAGATTACGTAAAAATTTGCTTACGAATTGCTATGTACTTGACAATACAATTGATTTTCACACATGAATATAAACTAAACACATTCAAAAATGGACATAAACATGTTTCCCAAAAATCCTAAAATTATACATGAATATAAAATTGTTTAGAAAATCATTCAACTACATTTCGAAAACAATATATAGCATTTCTTTTAGATAAAGGAGGACGGTACCTCCGAGATTTTATTAATATGCCCTCACTTGTGGCGAAGGAATACCGAGGTTACATGAAAATAAAGAGAGCAGTAAATGAGGAAGTACTACTTTCTTTACAATGAAACTAAATGACGAAGAATAAAGCAATAAATAAGGAAATACTGCTTCATTTACAATAAGAACTAATATAAAATAAAAGACAAAGAATAAGTATTGAAAGTTAAAATAAAATTCAAACTCTAATAATGGGCAATCCATGTCTGTCAACTTGTACTAGTGCCCTAATATGTCGTGGTAGGTCAAGTGATTTATATACCTGATATCGTTGATAATCCCAACCCTTAGCAGTAAGAGCATCTGCAACCTAGTTTCTTTCTCTGTAAATGTAGGAGACTATATCTCTATCAAAGGATATGACATCCGTGATACGTCTAAGTATGCCCTGAATAGCCCATGCTTCTCCTCCTCTATTGATGTAATGAATAGCCACTGTAGAATCCGACTCAACCCAAATCGCTAAATAACCCTGTCCTTGAGCAAATAAAATCCTATCAAGAATAGCCCAGAGCTCTGCCTCTAATATCATGCATGGTCCATACGAAATTGAGTAAGTCTTGATACAATGTCCTACGTAATCTCTAATGATGCTTCCCACACTCGCATAATTATCCTTGACGCATCCATCATTATTGATCTTGATAGATCCGATTGATAGAGTGCACCACCAAACTAGAATAGGGGGAGATGGGAAATGGTGGTCCATAAAAATACCAAATATAGGTACACGTGTCAAATCCCCTCGCTAATGCACCGCTCAAAGCATTCTTCCCATATGAAGACAAGAGATCATACGGTAGACCCTCCAAATGATACGTCGGCTACCATGCAAATCTTCATATGCTTCACATCATTTCTCACGGTCCATAGATACTAAAATATCAGTAGAGAAATGATAATTCGAATGTGTCTACAACAAACATACTGTCCCGAATACATCCATCTTTGGAATCTCTATCTGACTCTTTCTCCTGAACTCATGGGTATCTAAAAAATATCCTGAAAATGTTGCCATACCTGATTGGAGATGCTACTGCCAGTGAAAATATCACTGATAGTCTCAGTCTCGGAACAACATTGGCAACGAAAAGCCAACATGCATCCAATCATCCATTGATTAACTACATCGACTAGAATGATGCCCTATCATAATCTCTAGTAGAAAAATGAGATAGTGACGGGAAAAATAAAACTCCATAGTACCCGGTGCAAATCTTGATACTAGCATCCTGAACGTACGAGCTGCCATGCTGACTTGGTAATGAAGCTACCATTCGATGTATTTCGCCAAAAAATTCGATCCGAAGCATTTGCACATAAAGGTATAGCAACTATCTGCTCTGCCATAAGAGGCAAAACCTATCATAAACGTCCTATATCCCACCCATTATCATCATAGAAATCATGTACCCTTGCAGATGTGTGTTGTCTGTGTGGGAATAATGATGTTAATGTTGTTTCACCCATCCAATAATCATGCCAAAAGAAAATCCGACATGCACCAAGGTGCCATGAAATGAGTGTCTCTGTCTGGGGCCCAACTAATTTCAGTATCTTCTAGATAGGAGAAGCTAAGTGGGGAACTACTGCAAGTAAAGGATGTGTCCCCATATAATACTTGTCCCATAAGAACTAGGCCCAAAGAGATCTCTAAGAACAGAACAACCACCAGAGCTTCATGGAGAAGGTGTCCACCACATCCTATAATCTTCTAAAGCCTAGACCACCATCATCGGTAGGAAGGCAAATCTCTTTCCAGCTCCGCCAATGTAAACATCATGCCTATTCTTTTGAATCCTATAGGAATTGCGCAAAGATGCTTTCAAGTTTCTTCAAGATAACCTTAGTCGAAGGTGTAATGGCATGGAGGAGAGCACTGACCTCAACAAAGTAATGTAGTCCCCATATGATAAAAGTCGTGAAGCCCAACCATAGATCATGTCCCTGACCTTCTAGATAAGGTCATCATAAATGAATCTCATCTTGGTCCTCTTAAATAAGAGAACTCCTAGACAAGTAAAAGGCTGTTGCTGGTGTCGAAAACTAGTCAAAATCTCCAGTCGTTTGATCTGACTAATAGATGCCCGTCTGGTAGACTGTTTTTGATCATGGCGAATATGATCATATCATCAGCAAATGAAAGGTGTGAGACAAGAGTACTTCCTCCATGTCGATAACACATATTGGGATACTCCTGAAACCTTTCTTGAACAAGGATGACGAGATATGATCTCCTTGTGTGAGCCCTCATGAGGAGGGAAAAAATCACTTGGGCGGCCATTTAGGAGTACAGACTAGCGACACTCCAAGATGCACTGCCTGATCCTACTGATCCAAATCTGATCAAATCCAAAAGTCTCTAATACAAAAAAAATGAAGTCCCAATCCATACGATCATATGCTTTAGCCATGTCTACCTTCAGCATAGTGTTACCCCCTCGTACTCTATCATCTAAAATATGGAGAAGCTCCTGAACCAATAAAATATTATCCCCAATTAGACGATCAAGTATGAACCCGCTATGTTGAGGAGAGATAAAATGCTATAACAGTGTACTCAAATAAGCTCATTGAACATTATACATAAACTGATGGGTCTGAAGTCAGTCTATCTACAAGCACTGTCTTTCTTAAGGAGCATTACTATAGTAGTAGCAGTAAAATCCCGTGGAAGATAGCTGTCGTCAAAGAAGTACAAGACTGCCCTGTATACATCATCCTGAATAATGTCCCAGAAATACTAGAAGAATAGGGATGAAAATCCATCCGATCCGACAGCACTGTCAGTATCTATACTAAACACTGCCTCTCGTACCTCATGAATAAAATGGATGCAGTTTAGTGCCAAATTATCATCCTCCGTCAAAAGCCTGTGGATGATATCTGAACGAATAGGGTCCAACGATTATGTAGGAGTAGATAGAAAATCCTGATAGAAGGCAATAGCTGATGTATGAATGTTAGCAGGAGTAGTTAAGACTTCTTTTGCATGTGTCTTGATGGACTTAATACGCGATTTGATCTGACGTCCCTGAACCATTACATAAAAATAACGAGTATTGTGATATCCTTTACATACCCAACGTGAACCGGCCTTTTGTTTCCAAAAACCCTCCTCAATAGATAAGGTCTGGTTCAAAACTGTTTGGGCATGATATAATAGGTCACAATCTCTGCCTCATCCACCCTATTCTCAGCATCTCGTACCCTTTGAAAAACATCTCCAAACACATGTAGATTCCGCCAACGTAATCCCTGTTTTAGCCTAAAGAACTTCTTCCAAAGACCAGCCATCCCCGTAAGATGAATAGGGAGTGACCACTTCTAAGTGAAAAAGGATGAAAAATCATAATAATAGGTCCAAATGTGGAGGAATCTGAAAGGTCTAGGCCCCAAATCATCATAAGAAACCTACTGAAGTAATAAAGGCGAATGATCAAACGAAGTCCGATTCAAGTGTCACACTGTAAGCTGTCGACAAATACTACAACTGTAGAATTAATTAGTACTCTATTCAGTCTTTTTCTGACTCGACCATTAGTCCAAGTATACTGATTCCCAAGAAAACCAACGTCCTCTAAACCACAATCTAACATCATAACTGAGAAAGCAATAGTACATCGATCACGAGTATTATGGCTAGTGTGCTCACTATCATGTATAATAACGTTAAAGTCTCCCTCAACTAACCAAGAGTTGTCGATATAGAGGAAAATGTGGTAAAGCCCCTCCCATAAATACCTCCTAATAGCTACGTCACATGAAGCATAGACAAGAGTCAGATAGATGGAACGCACTATTCTGGTATCCTCAACTCTAATGTGAAGGAACTGGGGATGATCAACAATAACATTAACAGTAGTCCCCGCATTCCAAAAAAACTAGATCTTGTTTGACACATTCTGAACTCGTGTCAAAGTACAGATATCATCAAATATATGCAAATCGATGATGAAGAACAAAAGGTTCCAGTATAATCAAGAGATAAACCTAATGAAGTTGTATAAGTCTCTTCAGGCGTCGGTGAGTAGCTACACTAGCTACTACTCTCGTATTTCATATGATGGTACTCATCTGGATAAGCGTGAAGAAGTATCATGTGACCAACTCCTGGTCACCATCCTAGGAAATGAAGTATCTGTGGTTTAAGAATTTCTTTGTCTTACTAGCTATACCTGCCAAGTAATCGGCAAAAGATCGACGATATGAACCCTATTGATAAACTTTAATATGAGAAAAAATATCAGAATCCGTATTTTGCTGACAAAGTGCAGAGAAAACAGGAACATCTTGCTCCATATAACCTTGTGGCCTCTCTAACATATCCACCAAGACATGATCAAAATATGTAGAACTAACCATCATAGGAACACTATTGATGGGGTCCGAAGACGGAACTGCTAAATGAGAAGCTGAGGTAATAACAGGAGTACTCTGAGTATCCACCTTAATGGGAGCAACTGTAGAATGATATGATGGAATGGAGGTAGTAATATGTGGAACAATATTGCTAATAATAGGTGGAACAGCTGTCTGTGATGTAGTAATTGTAGCGACGGGAATAATATGAGAAATAATGGTAACAGTCTGAGGAGTAGAATGAGAAATCACATATGATGTACTGTCTTGTCTCCTTTGATTTCTCTTAATAGGTGTCCATCTCTGGCGAGGCGCAGTCACAACCTCCACCTTACCATTATCCTTAGTCAAAACTGGATTAGGCCTATAAGTCGGATCAACAACAACCGAACCCACAAATGGTGGGGCAGGAACAACTCTTATCCGAATGTTCGAAGTGTCTACATTGAAAGGAAAAATCTAGTACCTTATCATAAACAACAAGCTACCAATATCCCCCATCTTTTCCTTCTCAATCCATACTCTATCGTGAAAGTTTACATTCCAGATCAACCTTAATACATACTCGTTCCTCACTTAGTCGTCAAAGATCAAAAGTTACTTCGTCAATACGAAGTGGGAGCCAATAGCCTTAGCTATAGCAAATAATGTGCTCTTAGCTCGAAAGTGAATAGGGAGCAAAGAAAATGAAACCCAAACTGGAGCAATAAGAACCTCATGCTTAGGACTACAACTGGGGGTCTATTTAAAAATCCGCATAGGACAACCATCAATATACCAACTGGGTTTGAGGAATAATCATAAATAATCATCCTCGTACGCCATATGAATAATAATATGTGCATCATCAATAAGGCCAATCTCATAAGCACCAATAAAATAAAAGCGCATAAAAATTTTCACGTACCTTGGTCATAAAAGGTTTGTGATGTACAAATTTAACAACAAGCGTAAACATGTAAGCCTCCGCCAAAAATTGTTCATCTACCTCATCAAAGAAAATAGTAGACTCACCATGATGGATGTATGGTTCCTTAGAAACCAAACTATGATATCTAGAATCTTCAGGTGCTCGAAGGACATGTGCAAATGATTTCATCTGACTCCTTTTAGCCAAGTAATGGTGGGTCGACAATTAAGCATACAATATAAGATCGTGGAGCCTAAGTAGTAGTAGAAATCCTAGATGAACGAACAGATGGTCTAGCTGAGATTGGAGCATTGGAAATAGTAGGTGGAGGCCACGCGTGGATGTAACGCGCAGGAGGGCCGGTGGCGTATATGGCAGTGCGTGAAATGTCAGGCAAGGAGGAACCTAACCCAGTCTACACATTTCAGGCTTGTTGAGTCTGAAGATATGGTCCGTTTTCCAATTTGGAGGCTACGTGATCGATTTTGAGTAAAACTCATGGAGGTGGATCAAAATTGGAGGTAAGTTTCGTCAAGCTAATAGGAGCATGTTTCAATGCTGGTTGTGCCCTGTCAATTGAATGAACCAAATTACCCATATTTGGAATTGAAGGAAACTCAACTGCCATGCTTGGAGGGATAAAATTGCGGTTCAATTGGTCATTGATTCCTTCAATTGGCAAATTACCATGATCTTGTGACCCTCAATTGCATTTGTATGGGACGAATTTAAGATAATAGCATCAATACAATCATCAATTGGAGCTAAAATCGGTTCTTTGTGTAGAGATAATGGGCCTAAATTAATTCCGGATTTTGGAGTGTTAATTGATACAATTGACTGATTGCCCATGTCAATTGAGTTTTTGTTGGTCGAATTGAATAGTTGGAGCAACATTGATTCATCAAATTCCTGCGTACCGAATTGTTTGCACATGGATCTCGCTGCGGCCATGAATTCATCCATTTTTGGGTGTAATTGGCCTTGACCCATGGTTGGGCAATGTACGCCAGGTGAAAAGGAACCCAACCCAGGTGGTCCGGGATCGTGGGTGCACCGGACGACACTGAAATTTGCAAAGTTTGGAGGCTATTTCACGACAATCACGATGGGGCAGTTTTCAACAGCAAATTCAACATGTTAAATGGCTATTTAGGATGATTTGCCACCATGGTTAGAGTTGTCTGGGTGTGGGCAACTAGCCAGTGGTGGTCCGTGATCGTGGTGGTCGCCAGAGGGTGAGATTCCGACAGTTTCGAAATTTTCAAGCAGTCGATTTTGAAGACTTATTCCTCCCAAATCCGTGGGTGTTATGGATGGATGTTGGGTGGTAATTCAAGGGGGTGTTAAGGGCTTTCCAATGGTATCCATATCCGACAGTCTTGGTGGCCGAAAGTTGGCTCCTTTTTTTGGCGGCACTAAAGGGCAAAAATTCGCCCGCAATGTAAGTTTTTATCTTCTTTCAAATTGGCTCAACCAAAAACAATATATAACATTCCATCCAGATAGTTGAATTGTAGGTCTCGTCATTTTTCATTGACTTTCTCGATATTTCGGCCTGCTACACATTATGTAAAATATCTGCTTACGAAATGCTATCTACTATACAATAAAACAGTAATTTTGCAAATTAACATGAACTAAATCCAAAAACTAAACATGAATGTAAAAATCTTACAAATACGACAAATTACAAGTTCAAAAGGTTTTAACATTAATTTCCTATTTCAAAAAGTCCTATTGCTTACTGTTCTTTCATTTATTGGTAAACTTTAGAATATTTATAACGTTAATATTGAAAGTCAGTTTACAATTGTACAATAACATGAATATGAACAAATTCCAAAGGTCAAACTATGATATAACATGCATTCAATTCGTAAGACATGTAGTGAAGCATATGAAACAAATTTGGAATTGTATTATAACTGTTGAGAAACCATATAAAACTATCGAAAACTCCAGAAACTATTTGTCGAGAATTATAGGTTTTCTCGACATATGGCTTTCATCCGAACTTCGAATAAAGTCTTCATATACTAACATGAATGAGATGTCTAAATCCACAAATTGAAGCACGTTGCAACAAATTGAACTACATATCAACCAACAAACTCAACCTACATTTAAAGTTTACATTTGCTCAAGGTAGCCGTTGGAAAAAAATAGGTATCCAATTTTTCAAATATAATGCCTTCCTATTGAAGTGCAAAGTAAGTGCAATTAAGAAGGAATCTTTCTAATATGATTTTGAAGTCCTAAAGCAGGGTTCCTTACTTGCACTCACAAGAGATGCGAGAGATGGGTATGTCATTTGATGGAGTTACGATGGGTATATCATTTGATGGAGTTACGACTTTGACCTTTCAAATATAACCTAAATCATATAGTAACTAAATCGAAGTAAAAATGTTTTGCTAATTATACTCATGATCAAAGCTAGTTGTGGCAAGAGATAAGGCATGATATTTTTTTTTAACACCAAGGTAGTGATTTTAACATGATAACAGATATATCCTTCATTGACATTATAAAAATCCATTTTCTGTAGCCACGATACAAAATATTTCATTTTGTCTCAAACTTTACCCAAACCTTTCATTTATGACATCCACAATATCAAATATTTCAAAATTCACACATGAAGTCAAAATGGACGGAATCCGTCAGTTGACCTAAAAAAAAGGAAAAATTGTTAATTTTGATCAATTAAAATAAGGGTAAAATGGTGAATTTACATTATTCCATATTAAATAATTAACCAAAAAACTTACAAAAAAAATCTGAAAAAAGATTGTCTTCTTCCCAACCCCACCAAAACAAATCATCCCTACCATCGACACTACCCCAACCACTACCACCACCCACTATCGCCTACCACTACCAACCGTCTCCCTTACTACAATTTCGACATCACCGTAGCCCAATTTCTTCATGGAAGCATAGATTGCATCGATAACTAATCGAACATGTTCGTGTATAATTTGTTTAGTATTTATCACTTATACTGGGTTTGGTTTGATGAGGCAAAATCTGCTTGTTCTTGGCCATATCTGAAATATGTATATGGATTCACCATGAATCTCCATTTTGTTTCCCATAAAAATTGTAGGATGGGGCACAGATATCCCTTGTCCCAACCTGGTCGAACTTAGCCAAACTTTGCAAAGGAAACTTTTGAGCCAAAACGTAATATTCCAAATGCAACTTCTTACAATAGGGGTTTGGTGAAGAAGTATAATCAAGGGATTGGGATGCCATTGTGGCTCGGAAGGAAGTTCGAAACCTATATTTTTGCATTTTTTTAATGAGAATTTGAACCCTGGTTCTTTGGCTGAAAGGAATTTCGGTTTGTTCAAGTCAGTTTTTACACCTGTTTGTTCTAGCGACGACGGTTGGTAGTGGAAGGCAGCGACGTGTGGTGGGGATAGGGGTGGAAGTTGGAAAAAAGATGATCTTTTTCCAAATTTACTTTTTTATAGCTTTTTGTTTAATTAAATAATGTGAATTTACTATTTTACCCTTATCTCAATTGGTCAAAATTATCATTTTTTCCTCTTTTTTTTTTTTTAAGGCCAACTGACTATTCAATCCGTTTGGACTCCCATGTGTGAATTTTTGAAAGTTTTGATACAATGTGTGACAAATGAAAGGTTTGGATAAAATCTGAAATAAAATGAAATGTTTGATACCGTGGTGCAATTCTCCCTTTAAAATTATGTTGATTGAAGCATCACTCAATATGTTATCAATGTGCAAGACCTAAATGGCACATTTGGTTTTTCTTTTTCTTAATACACATCGGTTAGAAGTATAACACAAACTGAAGTAATTCATCAAACTTTAAAAGGATCGTCCGGAATGATAGAAATGTTGAAATATTGGATGTAATCCTTTTAAAGAATAATCAGAGTAATTATTAGTATTTTCTTTGAATCCAAATCCTAAAAACACATTTTTTTTAATCATAAAACTTCATGGAGGCAAATAGCTCCATATAAAATGTGAAAGCGGAAAATTAAAGGGAGGTAATGTTGATAGTTAACCATTGATCGTAAGAGCGTGGTTGTTTATTAATATTTAATTAAATAATATTAAATTCAATATATATATATATATATATATATATATATATATATATATATATAATTCAATACAATCCAAAATACTAAAAAAAATATGTGATACAACCTACTCTGTAACTGTGAACTTAGACAATTGCATTCTATGAGGTCTCATGATTTGAAAACGTTGCAATATTGCATCATTCTCAATTTTTCCAAAAATCTCTTTCTCCATGTAAACCACCAAATTGTCATTCAACCAGTCATTTCTCATTTTGTTGCGCAAGTCACTATTGATTAGAGTCATTGCAGAGAAAATTCTTTCAACACTTGCAGTTGCCACATGTGATATCATAACCAAGGTGATCAACCTATAAAGCAATGGAAAATAACAAGAACTTATTGTTTCAACCAACTTCTAAGCTACATAAGAAATGTTATTGAGGTTAAAGAAAGCTTCATCCATTTTCACAAATATAAGAAACTTGTCAATTTAAGGTCGAAGTAATAAAAGTTCTTCACTATTGAAGTGCAAATGATAGAACTGAGAGACGTAGCAATTTAGCCGTATCAAAAGCTACAAAGGAATCTCTTGGAATTAAATACAAAATGCAAGTAAGGAGCTCAATAGTTGTCTCTGAAAAACAATCATTCAACTCTTACAAGAT